>NTHP01000735.1:117020-127206 GCA_003416845.1 Oplegnathus fasciatus
TCATGTGGAGTCGTGTTTGTGTCACCTGATGAATGTAAGTCCAATATTCTCTCTCTTTTAGCTCTGTTTTTGGTCTCCACCACCTCCTGAGGGAAATATCTGTCTCTTAAGCTGCTAAATGCTCCACTATGCTCACCAGCTAGTCTCTAACTGTCTTTTTGCTGCTGACCAGGTAGTGTGCAGTGGCTTTTTACAGCTTTTTCTCTGAAAACGAAGCTATGAGAGCTGTGACAGTGAACCAGAACAGTAAAGTTGTGGGTCGGACAGATAAACAATCAGCTGAAATGCACTATGAAGCTCCGTAAAGCCGAGAGGAGCTGCAGGTTCAGCTGATAATTCTCTGTAGGTTCGTCACCACGAGCGACCCCTTTCATAGACAGTTTGTTTTCACATCGTGATTTGATTAATTATTATAAAAATATATAGATTATAGCCGCTTTAAGGTTAGCGAATTATAGTGGTTTGGGTTAAAATAACTACCTGTACGAACCGTTCGGTACAGGACATTCGGTTCAGTATGTGACCCAAACAATTACTGTCAAAATACGGTGCTGTATTTATGTCACTACTTGCACAGCAGAACAGAGATTCTTATTGATAATATGTCAGTATTTGAGTGTTTTAACTATTACAGGAAGAATTATGGCCAATGAGCCGCTGCTGAACGGGTTATTTTCTTCATTGTTTTCCCTGCTGTACCAAAAACAAACCGAACCGTGACCCCAAAACGGAGGTACATACCGAACCGTGAGTTTTGTGTACACCCCTGATAATAACATAATTCCTCCTTTGCTCCCGACGGACAAGATTCATAATTACTACGTCTATGACTGATGGAGGACAGAGAGATATTCATGTTCCTCTGAAGATTTTGGTGAACTTCTGACGATAAAAACAGCCAAAAATGAGCGTCCCTCTTGACCTTGTGAGCAGCTGGAGCAGCTAGCTCCTCTAACATAAACTGCTCCGTGGAGGGGGGCCAGAGAGTGATTCATAGACTCCAACAAGCCAAGTGTACTGTATAAGATGCTCCCTCGGCCAGGAAAGAGAGACAGAGAGATATTTTACAAAGCGAGCTGAGGCGGTGAGCTGCAGTTATTCTGGTAAGTTTGGCTAATAAGCGTTTCACAAAGCCAGATTGGATGGACTCCATTTCAATGACAGCTTCAGCTTTGAGCCAAACACTGACTTAACTGATCAGACAGCGATCTAACTGCTCTCATGCGCTTTGGAGAGCCGTCCACCAAACAATTACAACTCCCAGTCACCGTGTAATCACACGTTTCTGCCTTGTTTCAGCTTTGTTCAACATCAAAAGCCTTGTAGTTGTCAGGGAGCCCAGAGAGTTGTTATAAAACCTATTTTTGAACTTTTTGTGGAAGAAGTACTCAGATCCTTTAATTAAGTAAAAGCAGAAATGCCACAATATAAAATATACTCCATTATAAGTAAAAGTCCTGTATAAAAAATGTGCTTAAATAACAGTATTATCAGCAAAATGTATTGAAAGTATTTAGCAAGATAGATACCCCTGTTCAGGATGTTACAGGGTTATTATTAAAATTATTATTATTATTATTATTATAAAGGTTTTATTGTAGTAGCTGGTTGAGGTGGAGCTCATTTTGACAGCTTTAATCTTTAACATGTTTTATAAATTGATCATTTGTTTTGTTCGTAAAATCTTAATCTGCAAAGTGACCAACTGTGTGTGATAAATGTAGTGAAAAGTGAAATAAAAAGTACAATATTTCCCTCTGAAATGTAGTGGAGAAGAAGTAAATAAGCAAATAAATATAAATAAATCAAGTAAATTTGTATATATGTTCTTTGTGTGTGGTGTGAAGGGGCGACAACTTGTATTTTTATATTTATGTGTCTTGATTTTTTAAGCACTTTCTTTTTATTTTCTCTTGTTTATTATTTATTGTTTATTGTTATGCACCAGATTACCAAGGCGAATTCCTTGAATGTGAAAACTTACATGGCCGTAAACCTGATTCTGATTCTGGAACATGTTTCTACACAAAACCACCAAATTAATTACATTTTTTCCATCAACAGCAAATTATAGGCAAGTGTGTGTGTGTGTGTGTGTGTGTGCATGCTGCCAGAGTAGACTTGGAGGGGGAGGGTAAAGCTGTGCAAGATGTTGAGTGTTGAATGCTCAATGACCTTATATTCACCAGCCAATCAAACCGAAGACAATATAAAAGTGAAGGTAATTAATACTGATGTGCTCCAACAGGTTAAATGTGTCACCTGACAGCACTCCTGGCTGCATGAGGTCCATCCTGACCTTTTCAGACGTACATATGCGCCTATAGGATCATTTTTTGAACATGCAAGCAGCAGTCCCCCTGCCACTCAGTGCCCTAGATGAGTCCTTCCACCCTCTTCTTCCCAGCACAGTTTCTGCACCTATTTTGGATTCAAAACCAGGCCAGGCAGCGGAGCTCAGGGCAGAGCTCTCTCAGCACGACTCGCCTCAGTTTGAATGTTTCTGCCAAGTTTGTTCCACCTCTTAGAAACAACCAGACTCTGAAGAATTCACCTCAAATGTGTCAAATTAAAATCATGCATAATATAAGTGGACTTCTGTGCATGAATTCGGCTGCATCCTTCTGAATGAAAATGCTCCCTTTTTAAAGGCGCTGAGCAGGTTTTTTTCCCCCCAACACAAAGCAGCATTTCAGTGTGATTTTAAGGAGTAACGACCGGTCTAACGATCGAGGCTAATAACGTAACCGGTGGGGTTATTTTTAGCCTGCATGTAGATGCGCTCAGCAGTGATGGCGATGGCGTCCTCCCCCACCTACACCATGATGACGTCGTGCTGTTACGCAAATCCAGGGGTTCACCTTTTCCAGACCTCGAGCACTGACACAGCTGCAAATGTGCGGCATTGAACAGGAAACAGTACACACACATATAGATCTATATATTGATAAATGTATAGATATATATAGGCTAGATAGACAGATATATATAGAGAGAGAGGTAAAATGCGCCACAGCCCTGGTCTAGTGTCAGCTTTTAACTTCTGCTTTTATTCCCCTTAAAGACACTAAACTTGGTGCATGCCATGAAGCAGGTCTGGCATCCTGCAAAGCACCCCGGCTTAACTGATGTGGACCCAGCCAGACCAGGGTCGCGCACCTCCACACACGGACCCAAACAAACTGTCGGTCACAATAAGACATTAAGCTGCTGCGGTGAGTTCACTTCAGAGTACCGACTCGGACTAAACAGCATGCCTTTACAGAAAGTGGACACTTAACTATTTGTAGAGGTGTTGGAGACACAGGTCGAGGCATTCCCCCTCCACCTCGTCCTCAGTCACCAGGTCCGACAAGGGGCGCATCGGCACCGGGTCGCTCTCCTGCAGAGGCATCCTCATCTCCCGAACAAAGAGCTCCAAGAACCGTCGGAAGGTTTTCTCCTCTGCTGCAGAGCCGGCCATCATTTCTCATTCCTGGACAGACAGAGACAGCTCCGCCCGTCAGAACACTTAACTTGCCGGGCTGAGAAGAGAAGAGTCGAGCCGGACTAGTTGGACTGTCAGCGCTGCAGCCGGGCTACCTGACTGAGTGTGGGGTACCGGAGGAGCGGAGCCGTTGAGTACCGGTGAGTCTGAGCACAGCGGACCGGACTGGACTGAGCGGGACCGAAGCGTCTACGGTTATACTACCGGACTCGCTGTCAGAAGCCGGACTGAGCCCCCATTCAGAGCTGAGCGGGAGCGCGCGCCGCGTTATCAGGGATTTCGGATGATCAGAGGGCGGTGACGTCAGAGAGGACGCGGCGGGTCACACGCGGGTCGTGAACGCGCACGCAGCGCTGATGACGTCAGAGACCCTTATCTGTAGACAGTATGAAGTAATGACGTCTGCAGATGTTATACATGTTTTATCAACGTGTCACATTCATAAAAGTACATTTAAACTTTATTTAAAGTACATTTACTCAAGTACTGTATTTAAGTACTTTACTTGAGTATTTTACATTTTATGCAGCTTTATACTTCTACTCCACTACATTTGTCTGACAGCTTCATAGGCTTCTCCCAGCTAAGATATATATATACTTTTTAATTCTGAAAATATATAAATGTACATTCTGTTGTTGTTGCCTTGTTCATGTATATTTTGTATTTTTGCCCCTTTTGTGAGACTTTTTTTGGAATAACTTTTGTATTTGATTAAATTTTATGCTTTTGGAAACATATAAGATAACAGAAAATTGTTTGGCAACAATTTTTATATTCATTTAATCTTTAAATTAATTTATGAAGGAAAAAAGCGCCCCAAATTCTCTGATTCCAGCTTCTAAAATGTGAGGATTTGCTGCTTTTCTCTGTTTTATATCTCTGTAAACTGAATATTTTTGGGTTTTAGACTGTTGATCGGACAAAACAAGATATTTGAAGAGATAACCTTGGACTCCTCTGACATTTTATAAACAATTAATCAAAAAAAGAATCCACAGATTAACTCATACTGAAAGTAATTGTTAGTTCATTCTGTTGTTCATGTATTTTGTATTTTTGCCCCTTTTGTGAGACTTTTTTTGGAATAACTTTTGTATTTTTATTTTTGTATTTTGTATTCATATCCTCATATTGGAAATAGAGCTTTTGGAAACATACTGTTTGGCTCCAAGAAGATAACACAAATGTGAATTCTCTGTATATTACTCATCTTTTTTTCTAATTTTGTTTGCTGAATTTCATATTCATAAATGATCATTTTCAGGTAAAGGAGGTAAAACATTAACTCGAGTCGCTTTTCTTAAAATACAAAGGTTATTAAAACTATCAGTACCTGTTTTTTTGTTTAAAATCTTTACATGATTCAACTCAGAATTGTTGCTGATTCCTTTGTAAAACATATGAACTTTGTTTATGGTCATTTTGTTAAACAAGGAATTTGTACTTGCTCCTTTATGCCAAGGGAATAAATATGAAGGTGGCCTGATATGGAAAGCCCATAACATGTAAAAGATTGATTGATTGATTTAAAATATCTCTAATTACATTCTGACTGGTAAAAATGAAAAATTCAGTTGTAGGTATCTGAAACTGGAGTTATGATGAGTCAAAACTACACTGGAAGTATGTTGAATTTGAGTTATTACTATCACAATTCCTTTTAAGATATCTACAAAGGGGTATTTGTATGTCAAGCACTGTTACTGGTTATTACCTGCTTACCTGTTTACATCTCTGTTTATATTGTTTACATCTCCGTTTATATATATTTATATATATTTATTACTACCATTTATACCTGCATTTTATCACTTTTGCACACCTGCCTCAACAATATTATATTTCTATTTATATTCTATTTTATATTTTGATATTTTATTTTAGTGTTATATTTTATATATTCTATTCTCATATTTTGAACTTTTGCACTATTTTATATCTTGTGTCTTAAGTTCTCCTTTTACTTGTGTGATTTTCCTATACATTATTTTGAGCATTGTTGGAGGGAGCCTGAGCTTTAATTACCAACGACCGCTTCCTGTAATTATTGTGCATATGATAATAAAGATCTTGAATCTTGTTAACACATAAAAGATTGACAGGATTTACATTTTGATGCGATGCAGTTTGTCAAAACTTAAATTATCTCTAATTACATTTTGACTAGTAAGAACGAACCATTGAGTTTGGAGAATCTAAATTTTTCCCATCCAAACAGTAAATTACAGTTATTTCCATTTAAATTATGACTTGTCAAACTCAAATTCCAGATATCTTCAATTCAGCACATTTTAAGATATCTTAATTATCTTTTTGAACGCCTCAAACTAAGTGTGATCAGCTTCCAGTTATATTCTGCATTTTAACAAATGAGTATGCTTCATTATAGCTGGGGGGTTGATATATATAGCAAGCGATCATGTGACTGGTCTCAAAGGCTTTTAGCTGCAGCATTGAAAGTCTTGAATAACTGATGAGGAGCACGATGGCTCGAAATGTCTCATCAAATGAATGCACAAGTGGACGTAGTGCAGCGGTCTGCTGTATTTTTTATTATTTTCTCCATTTGTCTGGTCACACATGTCTGGAAATATATTTAAATGTCTGTGCGTTTTCTCCCCTCCAACACATACATGTCTGTTTACTAATTTAAAGTCCTTCTCCACTTAAAAAATGTATTTTGCTTATTGTTACTTCACCTTAACTGTGCAGACTGAGGTTTCTGCTAGTGCTGAAACAATTAGTCAGTTGATCAACTGACAGATAATTATTTGACAACAACTTTTATAATCATTTTACCTTTTTATATTAATTTATGAGGGGAAAAAATGCTCCAAATTCTCTGGTTCCAGCTTCTAAAACGTGAGGATTTGCTGCTTTTCTCTGTTTAATATCTCTGTAAACTGAATATTTTTGGGTTTTAGACTGTTGGTCGGACAAAACAAGATATTTGAAGATGTAACCTTGGACTCCTCTGACATTTTATAAACAATTAATCAAAAAAATAATCCACAGATGAGCTCATAATGAAAGTAATTGTTAGTTGCAGCCTCAATGTGCAGAATTTTATGCTTGAAGGCTGTTTTTACACCCACCTTATATCTGAGTTTAGTTTCCAGTTTATTTCATTTATATAGCACTTTAAAAAGCAAACATGTAGCTACACATGAGCAGTATTTATAAGATAAGATAAGATAAAACTGTATTTATTTATCCCAGGGAAACTGTTGTGCAGCAGCTTCGGTACAAAGTAGAAAAGAGTGCAAATATGAAATATAAATAAACAGATATTCAAAATCCACAAAATCCAGAATAAATACACTGCCAAAAATATAAGGTTTCTTCTTAGTGAGTTGTATATAGATATGTATGTACAATATCAAATCTCAAGTGCAGGTAAATCAAAGTGTTCAATGATTGTGTCCTTGATATTTCACATTATGTTCCATAAATCAGAGTGTTGTGATGATTGTAATCCAGAGAGAAAGAGGAAGATTTAAACGAACAGAGCTGAAAGCGCTTCATGTCTCTGCTGTCCATCTCCCTGCATGAGGTAGATGAGTTGCATGAGTTTGATTGTCACAGGAAGAGAGGATTTCCTGTGTCGTTCTGTGGAACATCGTGGTGATAACAGTCTGCACGTCGTGGAGAAGGTGGTTCTGGTTTGGAGGACCAGTTACACAAGTGTGCATATTCTTAAATTTTGTTTTTGTTTTGTTTTCAATGAAAGAAAAAGGAGTGTATTTAATCTTAAGTAAACAACACTTCAGACACAAATTATTATTCAGTGCTGGGAGTTGTTATGAATCTTAAACCACGTCTGGAATCTAATTTTTGTTTTTGAATTTGAAGTTTTATTGAGTTTTATCACAAGAATATCCAGCAACCGTACTCTTTATAATATTAGAATATAGAAAGGCAATTATTGGGTTACAATAATGTCACATACTGTACCAGACCATCAGATTCTTGACAAAGTTAGGCTGCTCCCTCCAGACATGTACCCACTACAGCTGTCCCATGTTCTGTAATCGTATCATTTTTCCAGTTCAGTCTTCCCAGCATCTTTTCACACACAACTCTTTCCATCATTTGTTCCCTCCACATTTTCAGTGTAGGAGTTTGGGGCTCTTTCCAACATCTTAGAATCAACCGAGCACAGGTTATTAAGCTAGTTGTTAATACTCTAAATGCAAATTTACTTAACTGCTGCACTGCAGTTTTGTCCCCAATGAGGCACAACCGTTCTAACCATTCACCCACATATTCCAGAAAATTCCTCCATAAGGAGAAAACCATGGGACATTCCCATAATGCCTGCATGTATGTACCACATTTTGTTCAACATTTCCCACATAAACTGTCTTTAAATTAGACCCATATTATTGAGTCTTGTTGGGGTGAAATAATACCTATGAAGTATTTTATATTGAATAAATTTGCCTCTGGTTTCTCTGATGTATTCCCCAGAAAGAATCCGCTCCCGTGTTTCTTCATCATATTATACAACCCAGGTCTCTTTCCCCATATCATCCTAAGGTTTTTACATGCGTTGTTATTTAACCAAGGACATGACTCATACCACTTTCATGCTTTATGAAACATTGTTGGCAGTTGTAGGTTGTACTAATTTGTGTGGTAGTGTCTAATTTGAAAATATTGGAGACTAAATTTAATGTATGTGCCCAGAACAGATCCTGTTACTATATTATGTGTGTGTGTGTTCTTTCTTCATGATGAACGTGGAGCTTTTGGAGGTGACTCTGTCCTGATTCCTTCAGTTGTTGTTCTTGTCTAACCTGGTTTTTCTTCTGCTGGCAAAAAGTAAACTAAACTGTGTAATACTTCAAGGACTGTATGTTTTATTCTTTGCATAAGGAGGCTCCCAGGTATGGAAACCCAAAGTGTTCAAAGATAAATTAATAAACAAGACAATATAAAGAAATCATACAAGTAAATATACAGACAAAATATATAATAAAACCATGAAACTGTTAAATAATCACACTGGTTCCACCCTGTTTGTCTTGTTTAGACACATCAAGAATCAAGACTTTGTGATGAAAAATAATATTCTGAAATAACAGTCGTTGGGAAAAAGACAGTTTATTTAGATAATTAATGATTTCATAATATCTTCTTTATTTACTTTATTTTGAACATTTCCTGTTTCCGTACCCAGAGGCTTTTAAGTGTGAATTTAAGGGACTATAACAGTGATTTGAAAGTTTCAGCCTGAACTACAAATCATTTTATAAGAATGGAAACTGTTGCTGTGTTTTGTGTTGTTCCTTCCTTGCAGGCAGCCATTGGTTTCCATTCATTTCAGTCAACTTTTTGAGACATTTGAAACTTGCCTGAACATCATGTTTAATTGTTTTATTATCATTGTTTGGTAAAGCAGTAGGAACACTGTGGGTTACGAAACTTTAATATCCTTATATTTAATAATTTTGGGGTCAGTGAAGTTCTTATGACATGTTTATTTAAATAATTTGATCTTCTGGAGGGTTTGTGACCCAATGTCTGCCTGCAACGCCTCGTAGCCAGAAGTACAAGTCTACTGGTCTAAAAATATTTGTACTCAAGTATATTACAGAAAATGCACTCCGCCACTGCTAGAATACAAACCTGTTACCTGCTGTAACCTCATTTATCCCTAAAGGTTTACCTGTATCTAGTGCAATACGAGGAGAAAAGCACAGTACATAAAATAGAAATGTATTTATTCAGATAGTATTAAAGTTAAAAATTCCACCTGGTTGCTTGATTTAATTGCTACTGGAGGAAGAAATCTAAGAGCAGTCTTCTTCAAGTATTTCTGACAATCCACTTTAGTAACATGAACCACAACTGTTTCCATATCAGTATAAGAATACGAACATTTCAGCACAATGACTACAACTATATGAAGGAGACTTAATCGTATAGTAAGAAATGTCAATATTTATTACAGTTAGATAAGAAGACTGTAAGAAGACCAACATTTCAATTATCAAACATCTGACAATTAAATAAGATGGGTTAGATATATTAATATAAAAAATTAAATCAGTGGAAACTAAGTACATTTACCAAGTCCTGTATTTAAGTGAGGTGCTGATTGTACTGATGCCACTTTATACTTCACTACATTTAAGAGGGGGGTGTTGGACTTTTTACTCGATCACATTTATTTTACAGCTGTAGTCACTTTACAAATCAAGATTTTAAATGAAAAACATATGATGAGCTAAAACATGATGCGTTCTTATGGAATAAAACTTTCCAACAGTATAGAAAATACTTAAAATGAGCTCCACCGCAAACAGCAGGTGCATCACAATAATAATTAAATAAAACATTTTTCTGCATTAATATTTTTACTTTTGATACTTTAATTAGGCGACATAAAGGCTAATATTTATTATGTAGTTTACTTATTTTCAATGCAGCATGTTTGAGTTAATTTCTCTTGTATAGTTTCTATTTTATTCTATTCTTATTTTTATTTTATATACTTATAATTTATCTATTTCATTTTAAGTTTTTCTATTTATCTGTACTAATATCTGTCTTTGTGCTGCTGTAACACCTACATTTCTATATTTTATATTTTGATGCTAATAATGTTATACTTTTACTTAGGTAAGACTTTGAATGCAAATATACTGGTACATTATATTATACTTATATATATATATATATATATATATA
>NTHP01000735.1:127495-140145 GCA_003416845.1 Oplegnathus fasciatus
TAATATTTTTACTTTTGATACTTTAATTAGGCGACATAAAGGCTAATATTTATTATGTAGTTTACTCATTTTCAATGCAACATGTTTGAGTTAATTTCTCTTGTATAGTTTCTATTTTATTCTATTCTTATTTTTATTTTATATACTTATCATTTATCTATTTCATTTTAAGTTTTTCTATTTATCTGTACTAATATCTGTCTTTGTGCTGCTGTAACACCCAAATTTCTATATTTTATATTTTGATGCTAATAATGTTATACTTTTACTTAGGTAAGACTTTGAATGCAAATATACTGGTACATTATATTATACTTATATATATATATATATATATATATACAGTATATATTCATATACTTATATATAAATATACTTTTAAATAGAAAAGCACGTGTAGCCAACAGGGGAACTGTAAAGCACATGTTGCATCTACTCGGACATTTTAGTTGACAAACCGGAAGTAGACCAGGAAATGGGTACGTCGTTATTTTTATTCCCTGATTTTCACCATGAAGGAAGCAAACATGGCTCTCCCAGTGAGTATGGGGGCCCTGCTTCAGGCGGACCTGCAGGAGGACGCTGCGTACCGGGACGACGGCCTGTGTGTGGTCGGTATCTTCGGTAAAAGCAGCATGCAGCCCGGACCCCCGAAGGAGTCTCTCATCAACATCCTGGCGGACAAACACATCTTCTCGCTGTTCGGGGGGCCGGAGGACGGCGGCACCCCGGACAGCCACATCCAGGCTTTCTACAACCAGGAGAGCCGGGTGCTGTACCTGCTGCTGTCCTCCGTGTGCGACAGCCAGCAGCTGCTGCGGGCCTGCCAGTCTCTGAGCGCCGGCAGCGGCCACTCCGACGCGCACGACTTCTGGAAAGGCCTGGACCGACAGCACTGCCTCCACCTGCTCTACATGTTCTCCGTGTGCCACGTCCTGCTGCTCGTCCACCCGAACCAGACCTTCGATGTGACCTACGACCGTCTCTTCAGAGCCCTGGACGCCCTGCGACAGAAGGTCCTGCCTCTGATCCGGGCTGCCATCAAAGACTGTCCGGTGTCCAAAGAGTGGAAGGTGAACTGCCGGCCCTGCCCTCCGCGCCTGCTCTTCGTCTTCCAGATGAACGGCTCCCTGAAGGTCTTCTTTTTTATATATATATAAAATCCTTTTTTTAATCACAAGCAGGTGTCTTATGAAACTTGTGGCAAAGCAGGAAACACCCATGTGGCCCCAGAGACCCAGGGGCCCCAGAACCTGTTCGCTTTCTTAACTTCCTGCCTCAAGCAGCTGAGTTCAAGTTCAAGGTTCAAGATCTTTATTGTCACAGGCTCCCACCAACAATGCTCCAAAACATATGGTTAAAGAACATCACACAAGTAAAAGGAGAACTTAAGACATAAGATATAAGAATATAGGAATATAATATTGTATATAAAATAAAATAAAATATAAAATAGAATAGAAATATATAGAAATATAAAGTGAAAAATGTATAATCAGTAGTAGTAAATATTTATAAATACAGCATAAATCGCTTTTAATGATCAGAAAGATTAAGACAGAATCTTTTCTATACAAATGCTGTTTAAATAATTCGCTTATAGTAACTAAGTAGTCCACTTATAGTGTTCATTTGGGGTCTTTTCACACATGACAACATCTGGAAAAACATTTTAAAACTACGGTAGTTCTTTGCCTCACGGTAACCCGTCTGCTTCCAGCTGGCTACCTGAGGCTGGTGCGGCGTGTGCACATTGAAATCACGACGGGAAAAAGAAAGTCATTTTCTCTCAGTGAAAAACGTCGCCTCCTCGAAGCTTCTGACAAACTGCCGAAAACGAGCCAACGAGACGCAGCAGAGAAACTTCCTCAGGTGACCTTGTGTAGTCGACTCAAACAACGAGAAACAGTTCAGCTGATACTGATGGAGACAGAAAACAAATGCGCTCGGGGAAAGCACCTGTGTTTGAAGCTGCCCTCGTCAAGTGGTTGATAATGCCCCCTAAATAGTGAAGCTGCCCATTTCATTACTTTATATTCATGTAATAAATATACAAATATGTATATATTCAGTTACAATAATCATCCACTTATAGTGATCAACAGATGTGATCACTATAAGAGGTTTCCACTGTATATATAAATGGAGATGTAAACAATATATATAAACAGAAAAGTAAACAGGTAGTAACCAGTAAGTAATAACAGTGCGGGGTAAAGTGACAACAGTAATGAGCTCGTGAGCTCGAGAGTTCAGCAGTCTTGTGGCCTGAGGGATGAAGCTGTCCCTGAGCCTGGTGGTGCGGGCCCGGATGCTGCGCTACCATCTGCCGGACGGCAGCAGGCAGAACAGTTTGTGGCTGGGGTGGTTGTGGTCTTTAATGATCCTGTTCTTCCTACACCGCTGGCTGTAGATCTCCTCCATGGATGGCAGCTCCGTCCTGGCGATGTGCTGAGCAGTTTTCACCACCCTCTGTAGAGCCTTACGGTCGAGGGTGGTGCAGCTGCCATACCAGGCGGTGATGCAGCCAGTCAGGATACTCTCTGTGGTGCACCTGTAGAAGTTGCAGAGCATCCCGGAGTCCATGCTGAAGAAGAGCCGTTGTCTGGCTGTCTTTATGATGGTGTGGTGAGTCCAGGTCAGGTCCTCGCTGATGTCAACCCCGAGGAACCTGAAGCTGCTGACTCTCTCCACCGTAGTCCCATTGATAGAGAGGGGGGCGTGTCCTTCTCCCTGCCGCTTCCTGTAGTTCAAAATCAGCTCCTTTGTTTTGCTGACGTTGAGATGGAGGTTGTTGTTCTTTATTGTCGTGTGCACAACAATTACAGTGTTGTTATAAAAGGAGAATCACTCAAGTAATAAGAGAATCTAAGATATAAAATAGTGCAGAAGTTTAAATATAGGAATAAAATATAATATATAAGCTATATAATAAATACTGTGGTAGGTAGGTGTTCAGTAATGTGGTAGATCTATGTGTATAATGAGAACTGGTGAGAACAGGATGTAGACAGGTAGTTCACATAAATATATACACTGTGATGGATGAACAGCTTATCAACAGGTAGTAATAAATAAAATAACGGTAAAGTGTTTTCTTGAAAAAATTCATGTGAAAATTTCTATTATTTCATGGGACGTTGCAACATCCTACAGCTCTACTCCAAATACTTTTTTAGTTCAGGAAATTTGCAAGTTACGGAGCTGTAACTTGCAAATTTCCAGAACCCAATGAAAAACGGGCTCAATAGGTGTCACACAGAGATAGAAAACCGTGAAGTCAACGTAGTACAAATATCTACCTGTGAAATGAAACCACTGAATGTAATAGTACAGCCAGTAAAGTACTACTACACAGAATCAAAACTCGGTTTCATGAAAGTGAACACTGTTGGAAATACACATTTTTGAAAATTAAAGATTCTTTTTTGGGGTAAAATTTATTTCTTTTTATTCAGCAACAACTATTTGCATGAATACATGTTGCACATCATCCTTGTAGGGTTTGTTGGATGTTCAGTATAAATTTCAACCCAATCCAGTGAAAAATAAGCAACTGAATACACAAACAAAGAATCACAGAAATGATGAAAGAGCTGGAGTAGAGCTGTAGGATTTTGCAAGGTCCCATGATTTTAAACAAGTATCCGTCTGTCTAACTGTCTGAAAGAAAGTAAACAAGTATATTTCCCAAAATATAGAACTATTCCTTTAAGTGACCGCGGTTGAAGAAATCACAGCATTTAATGAGCTTGTGCGGTCAAGCAAAAGTCCGGTGAGCTATTGAAACTCAAGAGTTTCATATGGTTATAAATGACGCCTCTTTCCTTTTGTTCTTCTAAAGGTCTCTGCAAGCGGCTCAGAGTCTGGAGGAAACCCCGACAAACCCAAAAAGCACTCTCCCAGGAGGAGGCTGCAGCATGCCCTGGAGGACCAAATTTATCGCATCTTCCGTAAAAGCCGAGTCCTGACCAACCAAAGCAGCAACTGCTTGTTCACTGTGCCGGCCAACCAAGCGTTCGTGTACGTGATACCAGCAGTGGACGAGGACCCTGTGGGTGCCTTGCTTGGTCAGCTGCGGTCCAACTGCATCTTGTGTGAACAAGACTCCACCCCGACGGTGTCCGGCCCGAGGCGATATCAGCAGATGCGACGTTCGGCTCGGCAGTCCGGCTTCGACTCGGGCAGCATATCGATGGGCGGTCAGCTGGTGGACTGCAGCTTGAAGGAGTTCCTCTGGCAGCACGTAGAGCTGGTGCTGACCAAGAAAGGCTTTGACGACAGCGTCGGCCGCAACCCACAACCTTCACACTTCGAGCTGCCGACCTACTCCAAATGGGTCCAGGTCGCCTCCAAACTGCACCAAGTCCTAATTAGCAACACAGAAGAAGAAATAACGGAGCTAGCCACGAAAGTGCAAGGCCAGCTGAAGGTTTTGGAGGGTTTTCTCGATGCTGACACAAAGTTCTCTGAGAACAGGTGCCAGAAAGCTCTGCCACTGGCTCACAGCGCGTACCAGTCCAACCTTCCCCATAACTACACCACCACGGTGCACAAAAACCAGCTGGCGCAGGCTCTGCGGGTGTACAGCCAACATGCCCGAGGTGTGGCTTTCCAGCGCTACGCACTGCAGCTTCACGAGGACTGCTACAAGTTCTGGAGCAACGGCCACCAGCTGTGTGAGGAGCGAAGCCTGACGGACCAACACTGCGTTCACAAGTTCCACCTGCTGCCTCAGCCAGGTGAACACTGTGTTGTGTATTAATCAGTAGTGGGAGACAAAACACCTTGATGGGTAACTGAGGGTGTAACAGTCTGCAGGAAACATCTTCTACAAACATCAGCAGAAAGTTCTGAATGTGTTAATGTACATGCATGTTTCTGTATGGATGTATACATTTATATATATTCAAAAGGAGTTAGGATGAAACCAATAACACAGATGCATGAAATCTGACATTTCTGCAGGAGAGAAGCCAGACATGGATCGCAACCCACCCATCATGAACCACAACAGCCGGGGGCGCTCCACCAGCTCCTGCAACTGTGGCAGGAAGCAGGCTCCTCGTGAGGATCCGTTTGACGTCCAGGCTGCCAATTATGACTTCTACCAGGTCAGGATTCACAGCACAGTCTCCACATGTATCACACACGCAGCTCTGATGAGCTAATCCGACACACCCCACCTAGTCTGTAGTCATTTTTGGTGCTAAGCTCTTATTTTTTGTGGAGGTGGTACTCTTTTCTTTGTCTCTGCAGACTTTATACTTAAAAAAAAAATCCCTTAATTCCAATTTTGCCATAAAGGGAATCATGTTCATTGATTTGCAACATTGCCCACACTGGAGAAATTAAAGGGATACCTACCACGCTATAGAAAGAACAGATATGTTCATTCATTCAACCTTTATTTATACAGAGTGGTCCAATGACAGCAGGTCACCCTCTTTTCCATGATGCCCTTTGCTCTAAAGGCAAGAATCCAACACAAAACTGCAAATAAAGGGCAAAAAAGGGTTAAAGAAAGGCATCAAGCCAGCATTAAACCTGCAGTATCTGATTTTTTGTTGTGAACACAACACTGACACATCATCACCTTTTGAATTGATAAGGTTAACTCGACTCAAAACCGTACAATAATAGATATTTAGGCCTCTTTGGAGCTGTAAATGCAGCACTGACATATTGGCGAATGTGTTGTGTTATGAAACAGTTCCTTATTTAACTACAGCAGTTATGAAGCAACATTATCATTCATTTGGAGTCGTGTTTGTGTCACCTGATGAAGTCCAATATTCACTCTCTTTTAACGTTTAACATTTTTGGTCTTCAGCACCTCCTGAGGGAAATATCTGGCTCTTTAGCTGCTAAATGCTCCACTATGTTCAAAAGCTGGTCTCTAACTGTGTCTGTCTGCTGTTTGCTGCTGAGCAGGTAGTGTGCTGTTGGCTTTTAGAGCTTTTTCGTGGCCGAAAGTGACTATTAGAGCGGTGAGAGTGAACCAAAACAATAAAGTTGCAGCTGGACAGATAAACAATGAGGTGAAACTCACTATAAAGCTCTTTAATGTCGAGGGGAGCTGCAGATTCTGGTGGTAATTCTCTTTTCTGGTTGTTATTGGATACACTGTTGTTATAAAAATATTGATTATAGCCGCTTTAAATATAATGTGAAAGAATGTGTGTGTTGCACGTGCTCTCTAACGGTGCTCTTCCTGAATAGATGCTGGAGGAGAAATGCTGCGGGAAGCTGGAGAGGATCGAGTTTCCGGTGTTCCAGCCCAGCACTCCTGACCCAGCCCCAGCCTGCAACCAAGCTCAGAGACTCCCATGTGAGGCCTCAGGGTCTGGTGAGGCAGAGAGGCTGAAGGAGCCGAGCACTGCCCAGAGCCACACACCTGGAGACACCAGCCTCAGCCTGGCTCTCAGTCTGGGCCAGTCCACGGACAGCCTGGGGCCCTACGGGGACGGAGATGGAACCGAAACCCAAGTCCAGCAAAAGAGGCCGAGCCTTGTTGACCGCCAGCCCTCCACTGTGGAGTACCTCCCAGGTATGATGCACTCTGGCTGCCCCAAAGGTCTGCTACCCAAGTTCTCCAGCTGGTCACTGGTCAAACTGGGCCTAGCCAAGTCGTACAACTGCCACACCGGTCTGGAGCACCCAGGCTTCCTACCCGGCTCTTCCTTCCTCTTGCCGTGGGACTTGGTGATTCGCTCTCGGTCGGAGGAGGACGCAGGACTGACGGAGCCTTTGGACGGCGGCACCTCCTCGTGGCCGGTCCCCAACAAGACCCTGGTGGGAAAGCGAGGGAGCACTGGAGGGCTCGGTAGGAGTCGCAGGAGGGATGATATGGCTCGGGTCTTCGTTGGGTTTGAGTATGAAGACAGCAGAGGAAGACGCTTCATTAGCTGCGGGCCTGATAAAATAGTGAAGGTTCTGGGGCCAGGGGGCGCCAAAGATCCCGCCACCAGGGTGCTGAACACCGACATGCCTCTGTACATCCCTTCCCCGTCCCAGGGCCGCGGCCTGAAGCCTCACTATGCCCAGCTGGCTCGCCTTTATATTGTGGTGCCTGACGCCCCGCTGGAGGTGACGCTCAACCCACAGGTAAACAGCTGAATGTGACTCCACTTCATCTTCTCTCACTTCTTTGTCCAGGACGCTGTAAACTAAGCTACTACAGTGTCAAGTATTTACTGTGTAAAAGCTTTATTTATACTTGCAAAAAACACATTAAGAAATAGATTTACATCATAAAAAGAAAATCAATAAACAAAATAAAAACAATGCACTAATAAGTAAAAAAGTAGTAGTAAAAGAAGCCAAGATATCCACAGCAGATCAGAGTTTTGCCTTAAAACCAGTCAGGCAGAGAAACTAAAATAGTTTATAGCAGTTTTGTAAGTTAAATACGAGCGTCTCATAATTGTAACAAAGACGAGTCTTAAAAAGTCTTAAAAAGCACTGAATATAGTTTCCTCAGAAGGGCTAAATTTAATATTTTATATTCAAGTCTTAAATATTTTCTCTTGCCTGCCGTAGACAGTAATGTTTGTTATAAAATGTGTTACAAAATGTGCGTTATCATTGTCTCATAATGGGCAAGTGTCAGTTTTATCAAAATCTTAAGTGAACAAAATATTTTTTAGTTGGTTAATCCATCCATCCATTTTATGGGTCCAGGTGGCTTTAATTAGATTAATTATATCATTAAGCGTTATCCTTATATACTGCTGCAAAGTACTGAAGAAAGGGGATATAATAATAATAAATCATTTCATCCCTGCTGGTTTTCCATCATGCTTTCATACTTCAGATGGAAGGATCGTGAAAAACGTATTAAATTGCAAAAAATAAGAAGTCTAAAATTTAACTGGATTTAGATGTCTGTCAAAACCTCGGGGGAACTGTTTTTGCACTTCTTTTGCTTCCATCTTAAGTGCTATTTGTTTGTTGGACACAGTGATGGTTATATCTACAAATCATCACATTTTCTGGAAGCTGAACACAGTTTGGAAGCTCAGTTGTTTACTGTAGCTGCATAGTGCACCAAAACTTAGATTTAGGTGTGAAAGTTGCTAGATTTATATTTAATCTAATAAATGAATCTCCTGCTTTAGTCTTCAAACACATCTTAAGTAACTCAGGCTAATAATGTGATAGCTGCACAATAGATGAATGGATTGATGGCAGTAATGTGTTTCTCCGATTTTCTCTTAATAAAAATGTTCGCTCTGTACTAACAATTAATATAATAATAATAATCTGTATACGTACCTTGTTCTTTTATTTATACCAACAAACTGCAACCACACAGTGTTAGTCTTAAGTATAACAATCAGTAGATATGGACGGAGTACTCAGATGCTTTTAAGTAAAAGTACCAGTACAGCAGTGTAAAAATACTCCATCACAAGTAAAAGTCCTTCATTCAAAATCCTACTTAAGTAAAAGTACATAAGTATTGATGCATCAGTGTGTAAGTAACATTTTACTGTTGATGCTGGTGCTCGAGGTGGAGTCAGTTTTCACTTCTTTATATACAGTTTTGTAGTTTAGTCCAGTGGTTCCCAACCTAGGGGTCAGGCCCCTCCAAAGGGTCACAAGATAAATTTGAGGGGGCCGTGAAATGATTAATGTGGGAGGAAAGAAGAAAAAACTAAGTTCTGATATAAATTTGTTGTCTTTTTTTTTTTTACTTGTCTATTGACCTTGCTTTTTTGTGAATTTCTGGCTGATTTGACCTCTTCGGGCCACAAAAATTATATAATTAAATCATCTGGTTATTGTAGTTTGGCCGGCTGATTTGGCCCCCTGATCAACACGGTCAGCTGAAACAGTTTATGGAGGCAATAAAGGTACTTAAGCTGCATCTTCTCAGAGTCATAACTCGGTCAACTTGGAACGCACACACAATACACATATTCTTAGATTCAGTGTGACTTACACTCCCCAAAGATATCATTATCTCCGATGATAAATGTCCGAATAAACGCCCATAAATCCGCTTAGAATTCAAAAAAGACGATCCTTATAACTCTATCTATAACTATAACTATAACAGAACCTGCCTGAGAATCATCACGTTTTTAAGTTTTCTTCAGTATCAAAGCAATCCAGTGACAGTTGTCTGTACATCAATGGGTACACTGCAAACAGGGACTGCTAATAGCTAATTCGGCATACTTTAAATGGTGTCTGTTTGCCAAAATGTAAACAAATATAGGCTAAATGAACGGGGGCTCAAGTAGTAGTCCCACAGCTAACTCATTGTCTCTGTGGCAACAATATACTTCCTGGGTTGGAAGATAGAAAGGGGAAAGAAATGTATACATTTACCAGAATATGATATAGTGATATATGTCTGAACTTTCAGATGTGTGGTGGGAAAATATTTAGTTTTAACAGAGATGTATATAAATGAATGGGCTTTTAATAAAACTGTCATGTTAACACTCACAATACTGTGTTTTTTCTGATGTGTTTTCAGGTACAGCCTGGTCCTCTTCCCTGCCCAGTTTTCCACCCTGAGCAGACAGATCTAGTGTTGCCGCCTGACGGTCTTTGGGTGCTGCGGTTCCCGTATTCCTACGCAACAGATCGCGGCCCCTGCTACCCCCCCAAAGAGAACCAACCACTCAACAACTACAAGGTGCTGCGAGGCATCTTGAAGGCCACCACTGCTAACCCTCCACCACAGTGAACCTTTAACTGGATGAAGGATTTCACCTTCCTGTACCCACTCTTATTTATTCCTTCCTCCTGATGTAGGTGGAGAAAATTTTGTATGTAGGTCGGTGACCCCCAGACCTCATCAGACCTCATCAGGTCAAAATCTGGCCTTGACCAACACTTTGGTCCATGAGGGTGTCAGAAACTGATGGTTGGATTTCCGTGAAATGTGCTGTGGATATTTACTGTCCCCAAAGATTAAATGTTTTGATTTAGAGCATAATTCAAACAAATTTACTGAACATGTTCATGTTCCCCCGAGGAAGAACCATCTATAGTGCCATCCAGACTTTAAACTTTACATTTTTAGCTCTGAGAGTAGTAAAATCATGAGTAAGACATTCCTTCTAACACTGTTGAAGCGTTGTAGCCTCTAGCAGCTGTTAGCAGGGCTTTAAGCTGCGAGTATGCTTTGTCAGAAGTGCTTGTTGGATGGTCAAAGAGCTTCAGAAACCCCCTCCCTGCACACCTTTCCGACGTCGGATTAGGGGGTGCTTTGTCCGACACTTTCTGTAACTTTTCGAAAACCAACCACCTGACATTCACACCCACTTCACGCCGTGATTGGCCAGCTGTGCGGAGGCGAGCGAGCAAGCAAGCAGGATGTGAAATTCTCTCTTCCATTCTTGAGTGTGTACAAACAAGTGAAAGCCTTCCAGGAGAGACTGTCTGAAAATGTGCGCCGTTATCCACATATTTAAATGATATCACGTCTCCCTGCTCTCTCTGACGGCCGGCTTTTCACTCCACCTTCAAGTGTGGTCGTTTGGTTTCTGACATGGTCGGACAACTCGTACAAACTAGTTCTGTTCGAGCATAACCCGACCCTTAAGGCCCTGACACTCCAAATCTCAGCTTGGACTTGGAGACTTCAGTTGTCGACTTGGTGTTTGAGTGTGTTCGAGGTAAACAGAGCTTTTGTAAAAAGATGATGTAAGCTGCCCAGTGAGGGTCGGGAGCTGTGATGTAGTAAAATTAAAAAGACGACATTTAGTCGTCTCTAACTTTCTCTGTGATTGTTCATATTAAATGCCAATACAGCCGAATACACAACGCCGTTTTAGTCTGGAAAAGATGCGTTTACAAATGTAACCGGCTTAATGCAGACGTACTCTTGTGAATAAAGTAGCCATTACAAACAGAGGCTGAAGTCGAGTGTCAATAATTAGACTGAACTAATGTGTTTTCAGCACCACTTTACTTTAAATCCCCCTATTTAGCATTTATAAGCACTATTTAAACTTTTAATAAACAGTTTGTAACACACTATAATGTAATTTTAAGGAGATAGAAGTGCTTATTAATGTATTTGTCAACAACTATTACTCCTCCTGTGGGCACCCATGAGTGGAGACTACTGTATAATCACATAATAAATGACAATACAGTAAAACACAGTTGTAATAAATATAAAATACGTCTTCACAGGAGAAGTTATAATTGTTGCCAAATACTGTACAACTACATTATAATGTTTTATAAACCTTAAATGTTTGTATTCTGCTTATAAATGTGGAATAGTGTTACCTGTATTTTGTTTTAATGTATTATGGTATCACAATACATATATTCTACTGCAACACTGAGTACTACTCAGACACGCCGGGTACTTGAGAGGAACATGTTTATGTTTTTCTGTAAATAAAAATATCTGTTGGTCATTCTGTGTCAGATGTTTTTAATTACAGTGGTGGAAAGTAACTAGATACATTTAGTCAAGTACTGTACTTAAGTATAATTTTGAGGTACTTCCATTTTATGCTACTTTATACTTCTGTTTCACTACATTTCAGTGGGACATATTGTACTTTTTACTTCAATACATTTATTTAACTGTTATAGTTTGATTTTATGTATAAAACATACAATCAACGTATTAAATATGATGCACTGTTAAAGGTCCCACAGACCCTCTCAGGTGTTTTCAGTTATGTTGCTGATTAGACCAATCAGGTTAAAGCTCTGCTGGGATTTACGTTAGGTCATCATCAAGTTGTAAATTATGCCGCAACAAAATAGGAGCCCTCGAAGTCCTGAAAAATATTTTGTATCTTGTGTGCATAAGAATAAAAAAAGGCTCCAGAATTTAAAACTTTGAAAGGGGCCATTTTGCATCGTGAGTACTTTAACTTTTGATACTTTAAGTACATTTTGCTGCTAATACTTATGTACTTTAGTCAAGAAGAATTTAAAATGTAGGACTTTAACTTGCAACAGAGTATTTTTACATTCTGTTATTGTTACTTTTATTTAAGTAAAAGATCTGAATACTTCTTACACGAACTGATTATTTATAATGTTATGAGCAATATTTATTTATCAGTGTAAGTAAGAAACAAAAATCTAGTTCATTTCTGTTTTTCTGTCCATCTTCATATAATTTATATCAGAGTATGAAATCTCTTGCTGAGACTAAAGGCAGCCTTAAAGAGGAAATCCTCCAGGTAGAATATTCGTTGCATTACACAGTTTGTCCACTAGATGGAGTTGGACTCCTTCATGTTGGTGAAACCACCTCATCATCCACTGTTGGAGACTAATGACCCATTTAAAGCTTCGACCAAAGTTAAACTGACAATGAGATCTTATGGGACTGTCTTATTCCCCAATACCAGAGGTGGAAGAAAAAAAAGTACGAATACCACTCAAGTAAAGGTCCTGCATAGAAAATGTTCAGTAAAAGTATGTAAGTATAATCAGGAAAATGTACTTAAAGAATTAAAAGTAAANTCATGCATTAATGTAAAAGCAGGATTTTACTGTTGGAGTTGGTTGAGGTGGAGCTCATTTTGAACTATTTTGTATCGGACTACAACTAATGATTATTTTCATTGTGGATTAATCTGCTGATTATTTTCTCTCTTAATCCATTGGTTGTTTGGTTTGTAAAAATTCTGAAAATTGTGAGAAATACTGTC
>NTHP01000735.1:160845-220557 GCA_003416845.1 Oplegnathus fasciatus
GTACAATCTGGGTTTGTCAGCTTGTGATCTTTTATGTTCACTTTAAATAGGATTTTGAATTGGAAAAGTACTTATCATCATATGAAAGACAGGCAGGGTTAGAGACATCAGAATCGCCAAAGTTACTGGAAGAAGAAAGTTGTTCACAGGTCCAATTTAAACCATCTATGTGTAAGTTTGTTATAATATCCAGATCGGCCAAAAGTTCTGTGTAAATGATCAGTGGTGCCTTCTGGATGAAAAATGTACGTTTGCTGACTTAAAAGTCGTTTTTCTTTCCTTTTATTTGTTGTTTCTCTCTCAGCTCAGTCGTTCTCTCACCACTCGGGCTCCATCCATCATCCTCAGCCCTCCAGCACCCCCACTGGAAATCAGCCCCCACCCCAGCACACAGCACCCAGTCCAGGACACACTCAGGTAAGGGTGCTCACGCTGTGCTGACATTAATGGTAACTAACAGCTGCCTGGATGATGAGAAATCATTTTGTCACTATGAGCCTCAATGTTCTTTGTAAAATGGTCGGCAGTGATTTATACACGATTTGTAAACAGGCCACAGCCTGAAAATGTTCTTTAACATCACAGTTTGTTAAATATTACAGTCGACATCACATAACATGTTTTTTTCTAATGCTTTTCACTAAGAAACCTTTGACTACAAAGGGACAGAAGGACAAAAGTTAGTGGTAAAAATAAGCTCGAAGAAGTTTCTTCACTGTACCAACACGTATCAGCTATCTCTGCTCATTGTTTGCTCAGTCTTGGGTGTTTCTTTATCTCAGAGCGTTTCATGTGTCTCAAACTCTGTTTTCCCTCTCAGTCGAGTCAGGCTGGTCCTCAGCCTCAGTCCATGTTCCACTCTGGAGGTTTATCGGCTCCCAACCCTCCTAACCTGCCGCCGGGCCACAGCTCCCCGCAGGCCTCCTACACCATGCAGGGATACAGCCTCCCCACCCACCAGCCGCTGCCGCACGGCTTCCCCTCCATCAGCCAACTCACACAGGTGAACATGAACATCATATTTCTGTTGATTAGCTGTTTTCACGAGGGTCCATGTGGACTTTGAGGACCCTGAACAGCCTGCATGGACTTTAAACTGTTGCATGTTTTGACCAGTGGTGGAAAGTAACTAAGTACATGTACTGAAGTACTTGTACTGAAGTACTTGTACTGTACTTTGCTTGATTATTTCGATTTTCTGCAACTTTCTTCTTCTACTCCACGACATCTCAGAGACGAATATTGCAATAATTATAATCCAATAATATAATATATAATATTCTGCATAATGAGTACTTTTACTTTTGGTACTTTAAGTATACTTCTGTACTTTTACTTAAGTAAATTTTTGAATGCAGGACTTTTACTTCCAGAGTAAACAGAGTATTTCTACACTGTGGTACTTTTACTGAAGTAAAAGATCGGAGTACTTCTTCCACCCCTGGTATGGGTGTCTGGTCCTTTACGTGGACGTAGTCTCAGTCCTCATGTGGTTTGCCCTCTTTGTCGTCTGCAGGCTCACGTCACAGGAGGCATGTCGGGCCCTCACCACTCTGCAGGTCACGGTCTGCCGCCCGTCATGCTGCACTACGTCCCCCCTCAGCAGGGCAGCGGCTCCAACCCCCAGCAGGGAGCACCCCAACACTTCTACATCGGACACCCCCCAGGTAAAACACACCCCTGGACACAGACTGGCTCTGGTCCACAATAAGGCCAAAAAAACCAAATGATGTTTCAGAGGAGAAAACAGAACAAAATCTCTGTTAATGAGGTCAATAAATGGATCAATATTCACAGGATCCGGCTGCTGTCTCAACACATGAACAGTTCAACTAGTTTTTTGTGTTTGTACATAAGTGCTAACGAGAGAGAATCTAGCTGCTGTGTTTTTATGCAGCTGAATCCACAATATAGTTCTCATTTACATATTTTTCTGTTTCTGCTGTCAGATTGAACAGAACCAGTTTGATCGCGGCTCATAAACACGTTAACCAGCTGCTGCACCGCTCGTCAAATCTTTGTTTTACGATCAGGAACAGTTTAAGGACGGCAGCTGTGCTGTGGGATCGGTTGTATTGACATTTAAAATGAGAAATCACAGAGAAGGTTTAGACACTGACCGGGCAGGTCTATCATCACTCCATGAGGAGTTTCCAGAATGCTGAAAAACACAAAAATATCTTGAAAACAAGTCGCTGTGTCTGAAATGTTGCTGCTGAAGAACAAACTCTCTCCTGACAAAGTGCAACGCGACACTTTCACGTCTCCGCTTCAAATACTTTTTAAAAATGGTGTTTCTGGTTTTACCAGAAAAAACTTTGGTTATCAAGTTATCAAGTTAACAAGTGACGGAAACAAAGTTATCAGGTGTGATTGTTGATAGTAAAATGAAATGAAACAGGCAGGTAGTGTTTCACTAAACAGTTGGTTCAAACATTTTCACAGATTATTGTTTGCTCATGTGGTCCAATACGACAGAGTGACTGAAACAGAACGAAGAACATGAAGAACCGTTTGTCTTGGTTAAGTGTAAGAACAACTTTATAGAAACCTTTTCAGACAGATGTCATTATTTTACAGTTCTGTCATCTGAGGGTCATTTTCTTATCGCCCCGCTGGGTTTTTACAGAGAAGTAAATTATCGAGCAGTGACGTCATGGAGTTTGTTATCAGGAGTTTGACTGTGTAAAGTAGTAAAAAACATGCTTTAATAAAATGTTAAGATTGTATTTATTTACACTATAAATGGATTCAAACATGGTCGTGGTTTAACTGATGGATGGAACCGAGGATGTGTGTCGCTTTGTTGATTATTTTAGATAAAACTATGTCGAACTATCTGTTGTACCAGCCGGGTTTTGTGTTGTTGTGTTGTTTTGTTTAGTGTTTGTCGTCTTGTCTGCACGTATATGGATATTTTTCCCCTCAGTTTAAAAGAAAAAAATCTGTCCACACGTTTCACGAAATGTCTCCGGCCACACGAGAACGCGAAAACAAGCCTGTCGGGCCAGTAGGTGGCGATAGAGCCAACGTCAACAATACATCAGAGAAGACCGTTCTGATCATGTGCAGTGAGCTCATTTTATAGTTGCAAATTATTTATTTATTTATTTATTTATAGTTATTTGACACCTATTTCTTCACCTTTATTTATTTGGTGCTGAGTCGCCGGTGTTGTTGTTGTTGTTGTTGTTTTGGGCTTGTTACACAAAGCAACACTGGGCATGTGCAAACTGAGGTGATGTGTTTTTTTTCATTGAAGTTTTGTAAATATATTACGTGGAGGTCAGGAAGAGAAGCTGCTGTTACTGAAGCTGAATCCTCCTGCAGGTCCTTCGTGTGATTTCAGGTGTTTGTGGTACTTTTTGGTCCTCTGGGTTTTGTGCCTTAATTGAAAATGTGAAGAAAAAGATTTTTAAAAAACATTTTTGTGTTGTGTCTTCCAGCTGTTCAGGTTCAAGCCCACCCCACCCAGCAGCTGTCCTTCCACCCGTCTGCAAACTGACCCCCCCTCATCACAGCTGGATTCAGGAGCGAGGAAGACGAGCGTTACTGTGTGACGAAACCCCCACAATCCCAAACAAGTCATAACATTCCCACCTCCTGACATCCAATTAACACGTCATTATTTCTACCCACATCTTTTAGACAGAAACATCTTCCACGGGACGTTTCTGGATGTTAATGTAAATACAAACTGTTTTCACTCACAAACACGAAGCTGGACTGAAGACGAGAACTGGTGGAAACTTCTGGACTGACGACAGTGGAAACAGTTTTTCTCCCCGTCCCACCTCTGTCCTTTTACAGACGAAACCAGTTCATTAATAATAAAACATTGAAAAAAAACAAAGACTTTTGAATTCAGTCCGGAGCAGTGTGCTTGGAAGTTGTTTTTAATACGAACACACAAACGTATGAAGTCAGATCAGTCTCAGTATTAGTGAATGTGCACAGAAGGGTCCAATACGGCGCCCCTCAGTGGTCACATATTGTTTTTACAGTTTGTGCACACGTTTTACTCATTATGTGCTCATTTGGTAAAACGTGCGCATGAAATACTTAAATCACACACACAATACACCCACTGCCTGTAGTTTCATTGAAAAATATGTTTGTGGAGTCATTTATATATAAATCCCAGAATGCTTTGTGAATCCTTCTGTGCACATTCATTAACTGAGACTGACTTCATACAAACAAGATGAGGGAAATTTGCTTATTTGCTTTCTTTTAATATGAGAAGATGGAGATCAGTCTCGTGTCTACGTGTTGAATACGGAGCTGGACGTGGTTAGCCTAGCTTAGCATAAAGACTGGAAGCAGGGGGAAACAGCTAGCACCTCAGCACCTGTAAAGCTCATTAAATTAACATGTTGAATCTTGTTTGTTTTATCCACAGACAAACAGAAATGTAAAGTTTGTTGTTCCGTTAGTAACTCCCCCTGAAACCACAAACTGTTGATTTCACACTTGTTTTTTTCTACAGATAAAACAAACGAGATATAACGTGTTTGTTTGTGAGCTTTAGAGGTGCTGGAAGGTGGATTTTGTTTCCTTTGCACAGAACCAGGCCGGATGTTTAACCAAATGAAGAAGTGCAGTTTTTTGTGCTGATAAACATTTTTAGCTTCATAAAAAAGCACAAAATGTGATTTTACAGAGACGAGCAGAAAGATGTCGGATGTCCAAAGGTAAACCAAATACACTGCTGATTATATATCATTATTATTATTATTATTATTATTGTGCTTCTAAATGTAAAACACATTTAGGAAGTTTCGAGTGGATCACAGCAGATTGATTTTATACAGTTGACCTTCTCTTTCATCGATGGTTGATGTGACTTAATTATCGCAAACAAGCAAAAGTTTGACACTTGAACACCGACGTGATTTAGAAAAATATAGTTGTTTTAAAAGAATGAAATCTAGAAGAGTTTAAAGTTTCGTTAAACTTTTAATTGAATTGTAGTTACTTAAAAAAACATTTCTAGTTCATACAAGTGGATTACAGATCCAGAGACAACAGTAACCGTGGCAACAACACATAAATACACAGTAGAAAAAATATTTTGTGAATTAAGACATTCTCAGGAGTTGTCAGTAAAATCAAAGTAAAGCTCAAACATGCACACACACACCTCTGACCCTCTCATGATGAGGAAAGGGTTAACGCAGGTCAAGATGATTTAACACTTAAAAAACTGATAGTGACTGATTCTGGACCAGAGAGACACTTTTAAAGATCTGCAGCCTGACAGGAGACGTTTTCACTGCTGACCCACAACTGTTGGATTATTCTGGATTTAAATTTAGTGTTCCCCGTGTGACGGGTCAGTCTGTCTGTGGGGGGTCACAGGGATGTTTCCTTCATTTAATCAGTTATAGAGTTCAAATTTACACGGAAAAAGGCAGCGATTAGGTCAAAGTAAACAAAATAAACCTAAATTTGTGCAGTAGAAATATGTAATTATCTACTTTCCGATGGCAACGTCGGTCTGTTTGTTTGTTCAGACTAAAATATCTCGACTGTCGGACGGACTGTCATGGAGTCTGGTTCAGTGGCCCTGAGAGCTCAACACACTGCAACTTAAGAAAACACAAGCAAAGAAACAAAACACAATAAAGTGAAGAAAAGATCTTCACCAATTTGACAACACAAAGCAAATACAGAAATGCTGCCACTAACAGAAACTCTTTCCAGAGGACACAAAAAAGTGATGCACAAGGCTCGGACTCGCTTGTTGTTGTCGCGGTTTGTGACTCATGAAGTTATTGAAGTCGGCTGTCTGTCAGATTTTTGGAAAATGAGCTACAATGTGAGCTTTCTTAGTGGGACAACAAGCGTGTCCCGGCTGTGTGCACGCATGCAGCTTTCTGTATTTGGTTGTGTTTTCTGAAGTTGCTGCGTGTTGAGCTCTCAGGGCCACCGTACAAAATTCCCTCTTTGTGTTTCCACAGTTTCCTTGCTGAGCTGTGGCGAAGAGACACAACCACAGAGAGGAGATGTTGTAATAAAAAGACTGACTGGAACCGGAAGAGATCCACGACTCAAACTGCTGAAGCCTCTTAATAACTTCAGATAAACCTCAGACTCACTTCACAGCCTCCAAACACTGTTTGAATGTGAGTATTATAAAACAGACTTAGAATAATGTGAATCAGTGAGTCCTTTAAGACACTTATTAAGCAAAAACTCCCCAAAATCTGCTGCTGTCTCTGTTTTCTATCTCAGTAAACTGAAGGCCTGTTGGTCAGACAAAACAAAACGTCACTTTGGGCCTTTTTCACAATTCTCAGACACTTCGTAGATTAAACAGCGAGTCAATAATGAAAATAATAGTTGCAGTCGTGCATAATGATGACTCTTCTCTCCAGAGGTGATTGAGGGATAAGATTGGCCATATTTGATATTATTTTTATCATCAACAAATCTCATGTGGAGAGCCATCAACATGTTAGTCCGTCTCTCAGTACCGTCGGACTGCCTCATAAAACTATGTTCCTGCATCCTGCTTTAAAAAGTCTGATAAAACTGAAACTCTCACCGGCAGAATGAATGTTTTTACCCCACAGATCTCAAATCAAACTCCTCCTGTATAAGACTTGTTCCCTGAGCTGAACCTTCAGGAACTGAGAAGAAAAAGGAGTTTCTGTTCTCCTTTAAGTCTTTTTCCATCCTCTGTCTCTTTTCTCAGTTGTTCAGCAGTTTTAAATAAACACCATCATGAGTTAAAGGTGGAGACACAAACATGCAGATGGCAGTTGAAAAGCTCACTGTGGTCAGGCAGTCAGAGGTCATTCAGTCAGTCTGTGCCCCCTCATGTATATTGACGTAGTTCGCTTCCTCGTCGTCGTCGTCATCGTCGTCATCGTCATCATCATCGCTGTCGCTTTGAGCCGACAAGTCTGGTGTTGATCCTGACGGAAAACACAAAGTTAAGTATCAGAATGAGTCCAAAATGTAAAGAGTTCTTCCCTCCGTGTGTTTCATGTGTATATACACGCATGAAACATGACACAGCATTGATGATAATAAAACGCCAGGAAGTGGTAATCAGCCCTCAACAGCCCTCAGAAACACTGAGGATGCACATTTACATCAGGAATGTGGATCCTCAGACTTATACAGCTTCCTGTGCGAAACACCACTGAGGAAGGACTCAGCGTCACATGACCTGAAAACTAAAAGCTGCTGTCCAAGGACAAAAAAAATGAACATCCAACTCACGTTGAAAGTGCAGCAGCTCCACATTCAGATAGTCTCTGTCCTCTGAGGAGACGAGAAGAAGAAGACACAGTTACCATAAGAATTAATTTATAGTTGTATAATATGTGTGTTTGGATGCTTCAGTAATATGTGCATTCACATAAACAAATGAAGGAAGACAACTTCAAAACAATCAAATGATTTGATAAACTTAAGTCATCAAAGTGCACAAAAGGCAAATGAAAAGATACACAAAACGTGGCGATGTTATCAGCTGTTTTTACCGCTGTGACGAGCCTATAATAAGGAATGCTATATGAGACAAAATAAAAACACAGAATGGCCCTTTGGTATCAGCACACCTTTCTTTGGGACATTCTCATAATCATGTAGAACATCTGTGGATGAAAACAAACAGCTGATCAGTTCAGACATAATTTGACATGCTGTATATTGATGTATCGCCTCTATTAGTTCAACAGGTAATGACATAAAAAGGCTATAAACTGGAGGCAGCTGGAGGAAACTACAGCCTAAATGTGTGTTTCTGTTTTCCAAACTGTACCTGAACTGGGCGTCGAGGCTCGGCTCTGATTGGTCGGAGGAGCCTCACCATCGGGCAACACGGTTCTGCAGAAACCAGAGAAGAAGAGGCTTTGAGATCAGACTCTTGATTTACTGCTGCAGCTTTAAAGAAGTGAAAAAACACTCTGAGAGGGGAAACCTACATGTATCCGGGTTCGTCTGCATCGCTCTCAGCGTTTATGTAATCAGATCCTGCAGGAAACAGCACAAGTTCAACTCATCCACCATCATCCAACATCACACTGACATCACTCTGACATCACACCGACATCACACAGTGAAGCTTTAAGTAGGCTGAATTAATTCTGTTCCTCTGATGACCATACTGACACTAGAGTTTTCAGACAGGAACGGAGCAGCTCATTGTTATCCAAGTCACAACACTTAGGTCCTGGAAATCAAGTCTCAAGTCGAGTCCAACAAGTCTCAAGTCGATCCAACAAGTCCAATGTTGCAGTCAACAAGTCCCAAGTCCAGGCCACCAAGTCCCAAGTTGAGGCCAAGAAGTCCCATATCAAGACCAACAAATTCATTCATGTGCAATATGTATGTATAATAAATGGTGCAATATCAATATTTCCCAAGATGTAAATTTGTAAATTATTATTGTTTTTATTTCTTATATCTTGCTTTATTTATTCATGCTCCTTGCTACTGTACTACCCCCCTTGCTGTTGTAACACTGTAAATTTCCCTGCTGAGGGATTAATAAAGGATTATCTTATAAGTTCCAAGTAGAAGCCAACAAGTCTCAAGTCGAGGCCAACAAGTCCCAAGACCAACATGTCCAATGCTGCAACCAACAAGTCCCATGTCAAGACCAACAAGTCCAATGCTGTGACCAACAAGTCTCAAGCCGAGGCCAACAAGTCCCAAGACCAACAAGTCCAATCCTGCAACCAACAAGTCCCATGTCAAGACCAACAAGTCCAATGCTGCGACCAACAACTCCCAAGTCCAGGCCACCAAGTCTGAAGTTGAGGCCAACAAGTCCCAAGTCAAGAAATATGTAACCTTTGGTGACGGTGGTGACGTCAATTTGCATCATTTAAAGGGTCACGAACTAAAACGTTGGGAACCAGTGCATTATGGGATACTGACGGGTACCAGATCCACTGGTTTTGTCCTCTACATTTGCAGATATTCCTCAGAGCTGTTAAAAACAACGCTGAACCAGGATGGCTCCACTTCCTAAATGTCTTCATGTTTGTGAATTACAGAGAACACAAGACACTACATCCTAGTTGCACTGTCAGTATGATCACAGGTCTGTTAGAAAAGTTGCATCTGCTGCAGTTAAAGCAAACATGATCTTACCAGTTGCTGGATTCTCATAACTTGGATTACTTTCTGTAGGACAGAAAAAGTCATTCGTGTTTTAGAATCAAAGTTTGACAGTTACCACATCAAAGTGTAAAAACGGGAACAAACTCTAACGTCAGACATAAACTGCAGTAAAGGTACATCTCACTGTCTTTTTTTAAACTTATGAAATAAAGAATAAAGAGTTAATAAATAAAAGTTCTGGACTAACATTATTTATAAATGTGAACAACACAGGATGGACACATCATCAACTAAAAGTCAAAAGAAAAAGGAGAATCTCACCAGTTTCTGTTGGGGTGACGGATCGGTGTCTCCGTTGAGTTCCAGGATCAGCTGAAGATGAGCTGAGTGTGAAAAGATCAGATCAGATGGTAAAACATGAGGGACACATTTTGTGTCCAAATCAAAGCCCTGACATGAGGTGAATCTGTCCTCTGTAGTCCCAGTTTTCAACTCTCAAAAACTAAACCATGAAGTCCACTCTACTTCGATCTGAGAGATCAAACTGGGTTGAGGCAGAGATCTGGGCAGTGCTGCAATGTAACCAAGTCATTTTACTCAAGTACTGTACTTAAGTACAATTTTGAGGTACATGTACTTTACTTGGGTATTTACATTCTATTCTACTTTATACTTCTACTCCACTACATTTATTTGACAGGTAAAGTTATTACTTACTTTCATTTTACATACAAACTGAACTTTGTATGGTGCATTATTATACAAATGCCATGTATACCCACAGGTGTTCTCAGTTATGTGGCTGATTACACCTGTTCAGGTTGGAGTTGTATGTACTATGTAGTAATAAGAAGGATAAAGTTGCTCATTTTCTCACAACAAAACTAACTTGTGCTTTCATATTTCTTTGCATAATTTAACGCTCTGAAATTCTGTTTTGCTTTTGATATTTTAAGTACATTTTGCTGGTAATACTTTTTACTCAAGTAGAATTTTGAATACATTACTTTTAATTGTAATAGAGTACTTTGAAATTGTGGTATTGTTATTGTTACTTAAGTACAGGATCTGAGTACTTCCTCCACCCCTGGATCTGAGTGAGGGTATGGACTCTCCCCACAGTCTGATTCCTCCTGAAGTCGCTTGTATCTGGAATAAACTATTATTAGCCGATAATATTCGCCTGCCAATTTATCCGTCTGGATCTAGTTTGAACACTGCTGCTAAATCTCCAGCAAGGACTGAAAACATTCAAATAAAACCAGAACCAAGCAAAGCTCTGGTATTAATTTCACCTGTAATACAACTATGTTTTTAGACTCATTCCAGGCATTATTTAGTACTGATGTACTGTTTACAGTCAGCTGTGGTAAAGATGAAGTCTTGGTAGGTACGAATCAGGTGTGTTCTGTTATAAAAAGTAACTCACAAAGGTGACAGCAGGAGGGGAGAGTGGATGGGGTTCAGATCACTGGTCGGCTGGGCTGTAATTCAACAGAGAGAAAGTCACCTTCATCATCATCATCCTCAACATCATTAAAAACAAGACCAACGTAAATGGCAGCATCATCAGCATAGAGTCGTAGTCACCATCATGAAATAAGACACTGACACCAAACTATTGGACAAATGAACATCATGGTGACACTGACTGTAAACTCAGGTTCTCCTCTACATGATGACAATTCATTCTCAGTATAATTTACTTCATGTGTGCTCATTTCTCAGTGCTTGTGTGACCCAGAAATGTATTGTTTCTGCCATCATCAAGTACATTTCAATGTTTTTAGTTCACTTATTAGAAACTAGTTAGCATGTGTTTGTTTATAAAGTCACTGCAGTCTCAGGTATGTTTTAAAGACCATGAATTAGAGCATTAGAGCTTCTTACATGTAGAAAACTTTAACAGACTTCTCTCAACCAGTTCAGGTGTTTCAGACTTACTTGGATGGATGATTCTGAATTCAGATCTGATTGAAAAAAAGAAAAGGGACACTAATTTACTCAACAGTCATCATTTGATATAAAACTAAGATTTAACCTGTAAAAATATTTCACTTATGTAGACTAGCAGGAGGAAAGACTTACTGCATGTATTCATCTGAAGCATTCCCTTGTCTGATGGAGGCTGGTGGGAGGAAACAGAAAAAATAATTTTAAAAATTAGTTGAATTCAAATAATTTAAATGTAAAGACATCATCTCTCTGCAGCTAAAACTAAAAATGAGTGTGTCAGCATTGACCACCAGACGTGTGACAACATTCACGTAAGTCTTAAAACCACAGGATGTCATATGTAGGTCAGCTCAACAGCTTTTCACCACATGTTGTATGAAGAGAGACATCATCTCACCCAGCGGGCCTCTGTTCCTGCACTGTAGACAGACGACAGCCAGGAGGACCATGGAGACGAGGACGGCGGCCGCCACAACCAAGAGGAACCAGGTGTTGACCATGTTTCACCTGAGGGGGACAGAGGAGGACAGCATGAGACCGTCAGAGGTTTCAGTCAGTACTTCTAATAAGAAGGGTCCACTTTGGTCCAGAGTGAAATATCTCACCAACTATGGGATGGATTGTCATGAAATTTACAACAGATGTTCATGTTCCCCAGAGGATGAACTGTAAGAAGTGGTACCCTGACTTTGCTTCTAGCGCCACCAGCAGGCCAATCTTTTCACTTATCCTGTATCACGCATCTACTTGATAAATTGATAAAACTTTTGGTTCAGTCATTCATGGTTCCCAGAGGATGAATCCTACTGACGTTGGTGATGCTCTGACTTTTCCTCTAGCGCCATTATGAGGTCACATTTTTGGTTTCTATTAAAATATCTCAACAACTGTTGGATGGATTGTGATGAAGTGTGGTTTAGACATTCATGTTCCCCTCAGGATGAACTGTAGTAACTTTGGTGATCCTCTGACTTTTCATCTAGCGCCATCATCAGGTCAACATGTTAATGTGTCCAATACTTTGGTTTATGACCAAATACTTGCAGAACTAAAGACATTCCCATCAGCCTCAGCTGGACTCTGAGTTTACTGCTAATAATCTAATATTAGCATGCTGACATGCTAAACTAAGATGAAGAACATGGTAAACACTGTACCTGTTAAACATCAGCATGTTAGCATTTAGCTCAAAGCACCGCTGTGTCTAAGTACAGCCTCACAGAGCTGCTGGTCTGGCTGTAGACTCTCTAGTTTTATGCACCACCATCATAATTTAACTCTTAAACTCGTGTGACGTTATAAACTCAGGATGTGATGCTGAGTTTTGTTCAAACTCACAGAACTTTATTGTAAATTCTAGTGGAGATCCAAAAGGTTATCAGATCTGTCAGGATAAATTCTGGGGAAATGTGTCAACAATGATGAATCGAGACATGTAGAATATTTCCATTTGACTGAATGATGCAGCCATAAAAACTCAGTTTATCTTCAGTGAACAGCTGGAACAAGATGATACAGAATATTTATGTGATGCTGTCTAACAAAGTTTGACAAAAAAGGAGCTTATCCTGTAAAAAATCAAATTCTTTCTGATGTGACATGAGGCTGAAACATAAGCAGGAAGTGTCCCATCAACTCCACACATGTTCTGGTTAAATAAAGGTTTTAAAGTAGTGAGACTCACAGCACAGACAGCAAACACAATTAAAACACAATAAAAAAAGGTATTTTTTTACCTGAATATATATTACTGCTAAATATCTGTCACAATTGAACAGAGTGACACCTTCAAATGCCTTTAGTCCGACCAACAGTCCAAACCTCAAAATTATTCAGTTTTCTGTCATTTAAGACAAAAAAAATCGTCACATTTGAGAAGCTGAAACCACGAAATGTTTCTGCAGGAAAAAGTAAAACAATGAATCAGTTATCAAAACAGCTGCAGAGTATTTTTTTGAGAACTGACTAACTGACAAACTAATCAATTAATCGACTAATCGTTTAAGCTCAAATTTTATATCCTGTTTGGCAGTTTAATATTTTATAAAGCATCATATTTTCAAAGTTCTTCTTATGTTTTGTATGTAAAATCTGAATTAGTAAAGTAACTCAAGCTGTCAGATAAACGTAGTGAAGTAGAAATATAAAGTGTCATGAGTTGGAAATACTCAAAGTACTGATATCTCAAATTTGTCGTTAAGTTTAGTATTTGAGTAAATGTACTTATTCCACCACTGGTTCTTACTGTGGTTAAAAATATTGTTCTTTATCAATTTGAAGCAAAAGACATAAATCCCATTCATGTTTTTACACATGTGCACTTCTTCTTCTTCTGTGTTATTTAAGTAATGAACAGGAGGAAGCCATGTTTTAAAAATGAACCTGCTCTATCTTCTTAAATAACTGTTGGTTTTTACTTTCCTGAGGCTTCAGAACACGAACATGACGATAATCTACATCCTGGTACGTCACACAGGAAGGAAAACCATTTCACACGTGCTTCGACTGACTGGTACAGCTCGCTTTTCTTTCCTCTGCCAACCTGAACTCTCCACTAAACAAACAATCACCGACCGACTCCGAAGACTGGAAACACACCTCACAGAAAACACCTGCACCCCCTCACACAGTGTGAACATGGAAACCCCCAGAGAAACCTGCAGCAAACACACAGATCCCCTCTCCTCCTCAACTTAACAATGACGATTTATTAATATTTCTACTCTACTTCAAACTTTATTGTCCTCACAGAATTCAGGATCAGCACCGCAGTGTGAAAGGCGGCCATCTTGTGTGGCTCCGTCTTTAATCTCATTTTGTGTTTTTTTCCCCACAAAAACCCCTGAAAGGTTTTATTGAAGGCGGCCGGCCTCTAGAAATGAGTGCGAAAAGATGTGGAAAGGAAGTGTTGACAGGAAAAGACAGATAACAAGGTTTAATAGATTTTATCACACAGTTCCAAGTTGATGACACTGCTAAACTGCATCTTCGACATTTTGAGCTGAGATGAAATCATGTTCAGTAAACGATGATGTGTCCTTCACCAGAGGGACGGATATTTGATATTTTACTAAACTAAGTGTTTTCTTTACAAAAAAACTGCTGTAATACAGTTTAAAATGAACAAAATGATCCTTTAAAGTGAGGAAATGCATGATTTAAGAACAGCTGAGGAAGAAACATTTAAAAGTAAAAGTGGTAAAAGTACTACTATGTCAGTACAATTAGTACGAGTCCTGCATTCAAAATTAAGTATAAGTACAGAAGTATCAGTTAAAGTACTCACTGTGTACTCAGTGTTGTATCTGGTGGAAGTGGAGCTAATTCCAACTTCTTTATGCATCTTATGCATCATATTTTATACGATAATCACGTTTTGTATTGAAAATCTTTATCTACAAAGTCACAAGTAACTACAGCTGTCAGATAAATGAAGTAAAAACTCTGACATGTAGATGAGTAGAAGTATAAATCAGCATGAAATGGAAATACTCAAGTAAAGTACAAGTACCTCAAAACTATTCTTAAAAACAGTACTATACTATACTATAGTACTACACCACAATAAGACAAAGAATGTGACTGAACATCTGCAAACTTTGGGCCCTCAAGCAGCAACAGATTCAGTCATGAGGACTTGGTTATCTTTGTGATATCAGTTTTTAAACACCCAGTGGCTTCCTTTCTGGAAACCTCAACATGATAACAAGACTCCAGGAAGTCACCGCTCCCAGCCAAGAAACAGTCCTGCACATAACCCCCATAAAACCCTGAACAGCTTTTACACTTCGGTTTTTGTACAAATGAAACAAAGAAGATATAACGTGTTAGTATGTGAGCTTTACAGGTGCTGGTAGGTAGATTTAGTTACCTTTGGATAGAGCCAGGCTAGCTGTTTCCCCCCGTTTCCAGTCTTTATGCTAAGCTATGCTTACCAGCTTAGTTTACAGACATGAGAGTGGTGTCAATCTGAACATTTAACTCAAATACTAAAACAAATATTTCCCAAAATATTGAACTAATCCTTTAAAAGACAATTCTGAAACAGGAATTCAAACGGGGCTAAAAATACCTTCTTCACACTTTCAGGAGCTGACAGTGTTTGTATACCTACATTTCTTTTCAATTATTATTTTTTGGACATGTGATGCCTTTATCAGCAGTAGAAAGATGACAGGAAATGAGGGGACAGAGAGTGATGGGGAGTGACATGTGACCCCCAGCTGGACGGGAAATGGGGACATTGTGGTTTATGGTCAACATCTCTGAGGCCACCAGGGTGCACATATACCTACATTTGGTTGTAACAGAAAGGTCCTCTAACCTCTGCTCATTGTCTAAAACAGGCAGCCATCATGTCAGGTTCGAGTAAAGAAAAGCCAAAAACAAAGAAGTGAATAGTTTGCACAGGGTAGAGCAGCACATAATCCTACAAAGCTGCTGCGAACTGCATCAGAATGTGAACGATTACTTTTAATTTTCTAACCTCGTCTTTTTCTGCCCTGCTTGAGATGTCTTCTCGAGTCCTGGTTGCATCAGAGATACACAAGACTCAGTTTTCTTTCATTCTTCTCTACAGTAAAATTATTGCCATCATGACTTCCGCCGACGCCAGCTTCCCGCTGGACGCATGCTGCAGAGGGCAACGTATTAAGGGGCAAAGTCGAGCTTTGGCTGCCCAGTCTGGCAAAAAAAAGTCTAAAGCTGTCGCTCGCACAGCCTCTCAGTGAATAATGGCTTTGCACTTTTAGTGTGAAAGTCCTCTGATTCCTCATTTTCTGTTTCCTGAGAGAGTGAATTAAAAGTGAGTGAGGGACCCATAATCATGAGTATTTGGCCTCTAGCAGCGCTCCAAGCCTCTGGGCTAAGTGAACACTGGTTTGGCTCCCTCGCTAGGCCACTCTGGTCTCTAAACTGTGCTGGTCCACTTCAGTTTCATCTCCTCCATGTGCATGCTGGGAACAAACTGAGGTTCCTCCATCAGACAGAGGTCATAAAATTAACAGCTGAGAATATAAAATGATGAAAGACTCACCTACACCTGAGGGCGAGGAGGCGACTGGAGAGGCGGTTGTACGGTGACGAGGAGGATGGAGGATCGGTGAAGTTTCGGGGCCTGCGGCTGGTCTCGTGTCCCCCCACAGTATCTGGTCCACATGAGGCGACTACTGTAACCAAACATCCGCCATGTCTGCAGACTTCTTCGCTCACTTTCTCCTTCTTCTCTCTTTCTCTCTACCTCATCGGTCTTTCCTCCCTGATGATCTGATCTGGTGTCTGATCTGCACCTTCAGCGACCTACTTGGCTCTTTCCTCCCTCCCTCTTTGTCACTGACTCTCTCTCTCTTCTGTCATCGCTGCACCCAATCACCTCCTGAGTCGAGACGCTGGGTTTCGCTTCACCTCCCGCCACAGATCCACTGATCTTTTGTCTTCTTCCTCAGTGTTTCCTGTGAGGAAGATGATGATTGACCATCAACTCAGGTCACATTTGTCCAAAGAGATGGGGCAAAACACAGAGGGGAGTCTTAACAAAAAAAGATCAATAACCAAAGCCTGAGCATAAGATTATAGTTTAAGAGTTTGAGTGTGTGACAAACTTCTGCAAAGGTTGACTCACCACCCAGGTGACTCACTAACCAACCAGCTAACATCAAAGTTCACAGATCTCTCGCAGTGAACGATGTGTGTGGGTTGATCAAACTGCTGCTCTCTCAACTGCAAACTGCAACTGGTGGTGGAGATTGGAAACGAGGCCTTCAGCTCACAACAAAATGTCAGAAAAAAAGTTTCACACACAAACACCTCGAACCAATCAGGAGATGTAACTGTGACACCTCAGAGCATCGCCGGCTGTTAAAAAGCTGCAGCGCTGTGTGAACGCTGCTGCAACCGTCTCGACATCCTCCCACCTACAAACAGGAAACCACACCGAGGGAAGGAAGCCGAGTCCTCCTCTCCTCTTCACTCCTCTCCTGTCCTCGCTCGGCCTCTTTTCTCCTTCTGTCGAGAGAAGAAGAGACAGCAGGGGAGAGGAAAGAGAGATGAGAAACCCCCCATGAATGAGGGAGGAGAGGGGGGACACCTGCTGAAAAAAGGCTGGAAAACACACGAAGACAGTTGCAAGATTGGAGCAGTTTTCTGTCCAGTTGAGCTGCTTTTTATGTGATTGTGCAGGTACAAATGGTTCTCGGTAGCTTCTGATCATTTGGGCTACGTTTTGTACCATTTGGGTGTTTTCCCCAATGAAAGGTTAGGCCAGAGTCCAAAGACCCGAACCCCCATCCCCTTAAATTAGCGTAATTGAGACAGAGCACTCACACATGACAATGGAAAAGTCCTAAACTTTTAAGTTTTGAAAGCAGAGTTGAGATTTCTGATTTGTCAGAAGGGTTATCAAACTGTATTTTTCAGTTTTACGGGAGAAAAGACTTTGAGGAAGACTAACTGGTTGTTTTGGTAAATGTACGTCTGGTTAACTTCTTCACCTACGTTAAAGAGCAGTGAAGCTTTTCTATAGCAACCATCCGGACCATCTCCCACGCAGAGAGTGACACAGTTTTTTCTTTTCTCAGGGGTGCAAAAAATAAAAAAAAATAAAAAAAAATCTGTTGTTAGTTTTGTTTGCAGTCACTTCCCATACATCTTCTTTGGACTTGTCACTGTGGTACTGAAGTCTCATTATTATAATTTCTCGGATGTTCCTCACATGTTTTCAGTGGGTGGGTTTCAGTGTGGGTCCACCAGTGTTGTCCCTTGTCACCGATTCTGTTTGTGATCTTCATGGACAGGATCCGAAGGAGCAGCCGGGGGGAGTGTCCGGTTCTTTGCAGATGATGTAGTTCTGTTGGCTTCATCAGACCGTGACCTCCAGTGTGCTCTGGGGCGGTCTGTAGTTGAGTGTGAAGCGGTCAGGATGAGCGTCAGCACCTCCAAGTCTGAGGCCATGGTTCTCTGCCAGTGGACTGCTTCCTCCGGTTTGGGAGTGAGCTGCTGCCCCAAGTGAAGGACTTCAAGGATCTCAGTGTTTTGTTCACGAGTGAGGGCAAAATGGAGCGTGAGATGGACAGGCGGAGTGGTGCAGCGGCAGCAGTGATGCTGGTGTTGTGCCAGGCTGCTGCGGTTCAGAGGGAGCTGAGCAGGAAGGCAAAGCTTTCGATTTACCAGTTGATCTACATTCCAACCCTCATGGTAGTCAAGAACTTTGGGTAGAGACCGAAAGAATGAGATTGCGGATACAAGTGGCCAAAACGAGTTTCCTCTGCAGGGTTTCTGGGCTCAGCCTGAGAGAGGGCGAGGAGCTCAAACATCTGGAGGGAGTTCGGGGTAGAGCTGCTGCTCCTTTGCTTCAAAAAGGAGCCAGTTGAGGTGGTTCAATCTGATCAGGATCTTCCTGGGCACCTTCCTTTGGTGGTTCTCCAGGCACATCCAACTGGTAGGAGACCCCGGGGTAGACCCAGAACACACTGGAGAGATTATATCTCATCTGGCCTGGGAACGCCCCAGGATCCCTCAGGAGGAGCTGGGGAATGTTGCTGGAGAGACGGACATCTGAACTACCTTGTTCATTTCTGTTCATGTTGAAGATTCCATGTAAATAAAATTAACTTTAAAATTGACTATGGCAGTTTCCAAAATCACTCATTCACTACTATAGTGAGCAGTATATTCAGATTTTGGACACTTATCATCATCACTGACAGCTGTGGAGTCGTGGAACTGAAATTTTCTAATTTAGAGAATGATGTTTGATTGTTAGCAAAGTAGTGTTCATGCCACAGACACTCTTTCTCCTTCCATCGTGGAGTTTCTGAAGGTGCTATGTAGTGAATAAATTTACACTTCACTAAATAAATGCAGTGCACTATATCGTAATCAGGGAGTGATTTGGGACACAGACTACTTCTTGGCCGGGCACAGTAACCTGCTGGAGTCTCCGCTGGTTGCCTGGCAACTGCTTAGAGCCAAGAAATAGTCCGGCACATAACCGCCTGTCAATCAGTGAAATATTGTTTTTACACTTTGTTTAATGTGTACAAAAAACATACAAGATATAACATGTTAATCAGGGAGCTTTAGAGCTGCTGCTGTAGGTGGACTTTGTTTCCTTTGGACAGAGCCAGGCTAGCAGTTTCCCCGTTTCCAGTCTTTATGCTAAGCTAAGCGCCGTAGCTTCATATGTACTGTACAGACATGAGAGAGGAATCAATCTGAACATCTGACTCTCAGCAACAAAGAGAAGAGGATTTCCCTAAATGTCAAACTATTCCTTAAATAAAACACGATGCTGCACACTCGACTGCTGTGACGATGCGCCACCTTGTCCTACTTTGTTTTAAATATAATAATAAAAATATTTTGATTTACATAAAATATTGTCTGACCGATTTCTAATTCTCTGGTGCATTCTGTTACTTTTGCTGCTGTATTTTCACCTCCTGGATCACTAAAAGTTCATATTTTACCTACTTGAGCAAGTTAATAACATTTCCAAGGCAGACATGTTGCCTTCATCAAGTGCAAACACACACAAACATGTGACAAGTTAATTCTCCTTTAATAGTTCACAGAAAAGATTTGCTAAAATAATTTGAGGTTAACAAACAACTTTGATTATTAACATTCATTTAAAAGCTTTTCTCTTTTTAAATAATCGTTGTTAACAGATATTTTCTGCAGCGTGTGCTCACCTGCTGAGACAAACTGTGAAACTAGTTTCTCGCCTCGGTCGACCCGACCTGACACAAAGAAAACCAGAAACAGACCTGCGAGAAAAGAGTTATGTCTTAAAATAAAATGTTCCAGCTCTTTAATCGGCACTCCGTCAACATTGGGAACATTTGAAACAAAAGAAATGGGATTAAAACCAGCGGTGATGCTTGTAAAAGATAAAGAGGTGAATAAAACGGAGGTATGAGGTTTCTTCTGATCATTATTTTCCATCTTCTGGACGACTGTTTCTTAATGAACTGTAGGGAGGTTAGTGTTATAATTAAAACTAGTTCAAACAATTACAAATACACGTTATGAAAACTGATTAATAAAGCTTGTCCTGTATATAAAATCACTCGAGGTTTGGGAGCACAATTTTTGGTTGTGGTTCTATGAATATGTGTCATATTGTCTTTATATCTGCTGGTCCCAGATCAGCCGGTTTAGCGTCCCACTCAAGGTAAGAAAGATATTTATCGGTGTAGAGACGGTCGGGTCGTTTCGCTCCGGTCCACGTGCTCCTGAGTGTCGAATAAACGGTAAAACCCACAAAGCAGCTTCTGTTGCTTCTCCTCAGAGTCTCTAGTGCTCGTTTGCAACATCATTTCTGCTCTGAAAACATTTCCAATAATCCTCACGTCAAAAAATAACATCTGGAAACAAAAACTTCTCCCAAGATGACGGCATGTTCCCGGGCACGGTAAGTATAAAAAGTAATGTCAAAAATTTAAAAATAAAACCATCCTGAAACTTCTCTGCATGGCAGATAGTCCAATTGGTGTTCAAAGTCTTAAATTAAATAAAATAACCAGGCGTATGTTGGACCAGCTGAACACAAGACCCTCCATCAGACTCCTGGTATCAGATCAGGACACTGGATACTGGGACTCTGGTGGACCGGCCGCTTTTCGGTACAACAATCGGCTCGTCATCTGTTAACAGAAAGAAGAAAGTTTATTTATTCTGATTCTCCACTGAAGACACAAATAAGATTTGAAATGCTGGACTTACTAATAATGGAATATTTTTACATACTGGTACTGCTACTTTTACTTAAGTACAGGAGCTTGGTGTTCCTTCCATCAATGCTTCTTGGTTTGCACCAGTTACACAACTGCCTCCTGATGGAAATACTGTTTAAACACCTTCAGATTGGTCGTTTAATAGAAGTATTTCTTAGAATTTTTAGGGTCTTCATTAGTGAATCAACAGGAGAGAGATGAGAGAAAGCCACCAGGACCAGATTTTCCAGGTGACTGTTCATTAAATCATCATTTCATTGAATGTTTACAGGACATTTGAAATAAGAGGAAATGGTTGAAAAGGCTTCTTTCACTATGAGAAGTAACGCCACGGGTCAAACTTATCTATTAGGTCTCATTTAATAACGCAAATAAAAAAAATCTCACTGCATTTGGAAGCAAATGTGTGGACCGGAGTCTGAGCTCTTTATTTAAGGTGATATCAGTGACTGGTAATGTAATCAATGATTATAAATCACATGAGACTGTCACTGTGACCTGTACAGTTCATATCAGCTGTGACAGTCTGTCTCACCTGAAGGGACGTAGTTCTCGGCGTGATGGCGGTCTCTTTCGATGAAGAGGGCGGTGGCGAGGAAGAAACCTCCACCCACCACGGCCACAAAGGAGCAGAGCAGCAGAGAGAGCTGCAGAGAGCGAAACTGCCAGAGGAACGAGTCTGTCTTCCTCAGAGAGTCTGAAACCTGAGACACAGGAGGACAGAGACCAGGGTCACCTACAGTGAGAGGACTGAGACCTGCTGCAGCACACTGGGTCCTTTACCTGCCAAGTTCTGGTTCTGATCATCAGTCACAGACACATTACTGCAGTACTTAAAGAAATGGTTCGACATTTTAGGAGATGTGCTTATTCTCCTGCTTACAGAGAGTCAGATGTTCAGATTGATTCCACTCTCATGTCTCTACAGTAAATATGAAGCTACAGCCTGTTAGCTTAGCTTAGCATAAAGACTGGAAACAGCTAGCATGGCTCCGTCCAAAGGAAACAAAGGCCACCTACTCAGGGTGTTTCCACATATAGTCCGTTTTAAATGAACCAAACTCAGACCTCTTAAAGGGGACCAACAGAAAAGGGACTCAGTTCTTTTTGTGTTCATATTGTCAGTTCATCTGAAAGAGGACTCAGTTCTCTTTCTGCTCCACTTCGGCTCTGATGGGGCCTCAGTCCTCTTTCTGTTCACACTATAGTTCAATACAATACAGTAGGCCTACTTCTGCATTATCATTAACAAACACAACCTTATAAGAGAAAGTGTGTGTGTGTGAGTGAGAGTGAGAGAGATAATCTTCCCCGTTCAATGACATGTTTAAGGTTGGCACAGACGCTTCCACACAGAATACTGTCCAGTTCATCTTAAAAGCTGCACGTGTCTTTTATGTCCGAGGATTCTCCACTTTTTCTCATTTTATCTCGTGTGCTAAAGTACTTTTGATGTAGTTTTATTACTCTGATGCAGCACTGCAGTGTGTTCCTAATGAAGCCCCTCGCTTTCATATGAACTGTAAGTTGGAGGAAAACCTGAGCGTTTCTGTGCGTTGTGGACAGTTTCAGTTTGATGTGTGCTTCGTAATAAATACAGCGGCAAAAGGCGAGGCGAACCTGGAGCGCTTTGTGTTCACAATGCACAGCGAACCGCACCGCGGACTTGAAAGCGAGCCGTACTCAGACCACCCACCTCCCAAGGAGGTCTGAGTACAGTTCGCTTCAGGTCTGCGTTCTTTCGGAGTGTTCACATATGCACAAAACATGTTGACTCATCGCTCTGAGTTCGTTTGGAGGGTTGAAAGGGACCAAGTGTGAAAACACCCTGAGTGTTGCTGCCACTTCCCCGTCTGCAGTCTCTTGTCATACGTATTTTTAAAAAGCAGATAAGAAAGTCAGTTAGAAATCAGCTTCTCCAGGAGAAATCCAACCCGGTTTCTCTGATCCCGACCCTGACAACAGAAACTGTGTTTCTCATTTACATGACAGTAAAGAAATCAGATTATTGGAGACAGATCGACTGTAACACGGTTACTTGTAGACTGAAAATTCAGTCTACGTACAAGAATACTTAAGTAATTCCATTAATTACTTTATATCTTTGTCGTAATGTTATTTTGTCTGTTCATTTGTTTATTTCTTGTTCATTTTGTGCAGATGACACTTGTGGAAGAGGTGTAGTGTGTATATGTGTGTTCCTGTTGATGTTTTTGTGTCTGAGAACCGCCTTAAAAACATGACGGTGGATCTGAAGGGACTGATCCCACAAATTCAAATTTGAAATAAATAAACAAGGAAATATCTTTGTACTAACTAAATACAAATAATTACTTAAAGGATCTTTGGTGTATTAATAAAGCCATAAAAGGCCCCCCAAAATACAGGAAAAACATTTAATATAATTATAATAATCATAATAATAAATATATATATATATTTTAAAAAGTATTTGGAAAGATAAGAAAGAAATGCGGTGTGTGTGTGTGTGTGTGTGTGTGTGTGTGTGTGTGTGTGTACACATACCACTCCTATCAGGTAGGGACTTCCTGCGTCTCCCAGCAGATGTGAGATGACGATCTGCAGAGCCTCGGCTGTGGAGCGACGAGTGGGAACGACCACGTACTGAGAAACAGATCATTCATGTTTATTCTACAGTATCACTGTTTCACACTGCTAAAACACTAAAAACTAAAATGTTCCTGTCAGACAAGCTGTTCCACAGCGCGTGATAATGCTGCTGTACATGAACAGACTGTATCAGCAGAGGAGACGTGGCTCTCACCAGCAGGATATCGGCCACGATGGCCCAGTTCATGGACAGGAACGTCTCTCCGAGGAAAATGAAGACCTGAGCGGGGCAGACAGAAAACACACTTAAAGCTCGACACTGAACCTCTGCAGGTTAAAGAGCGGTGGAGTCAGTGGAGACGGCAGAAATGTGATCAGATACAAACATCCTGATCGGGACGATCATCCTGGCTATCATACAGACAGGAAGTGTGCTGGGGGTGTTAAATGATGCGACACCACGTCCTGCTGCTAGCGCTTGTTGCATCATCGTCAAATATAAATCCTGCACGTTCTAAATAACCACCAACTTCATGTATATACAGTAATCTATTACATTAATCATTCAATATTTACTCCTTTGCACTATTTGTATTTATAGTTATAGTTTATAGACATTATATGCTGTTGGTCATTGTTGCCTTTTATATATATTTATTTATTTTATCACCTACCTGTAGGCACATAATATTTAAGTTAATTTCCTTGTATGTGTTCACATACTTGCCAATAAAGCTGATTCTGACTTCACACATGTGAACACTCCTACACGATCCATTTAGTGTATAATGGTGACAATAATACTTCAGATGTTGCTCTGCTCCGGATCAAAGAAAAGTCAAATTTAAAAGCACAAAAAGCTGTTAAGCCTGTCGGGCTCAGGTCTACATTTATCAGACTAAGCTGAGCTGAGCTAAGGCTAAGCTGGACCCCGTTTGAAACAGTCGGTGCGCTTCCGTCCGACAGTTTTTAAAAAACTTGAGTGAAAACAGTCGCAATTTCGCAAAAAAGTTTTTACGCTCGACTGAGGTGGAAAAGTTGGTTTATCGTTAAAAACAAGATGTGACAAAACGCAACAGAAACAGAGCATGAGACTGAAAGAGAAGAAAACATCAGATCTGTGTGGAGGATGAGGAGGCTGTAACCTTCCTCACATTAACACATGAAACTAACAGAAAAGTCATATTTCCATCATGTTCTCCACACAAAATGAACGAGAGGAAGAGAACTCACGTATGTGGCGATGGTGCTGGCCTGAGCGAAGACGATGGCCAGGTAGAGGAAAGGTGCCGAGAGGAGCAAACCAGCAGCGCAGACCAGCGGGTCGGCTCTGGGAGTCCTCGTCCTCAGCTGCCGACTGACCTGCACGCCGCTGGCCACGCCCAGCACACCTGTCACGCAGGTGATGGCCCCGAAAATCAGACTGCCAGATGAGAAACAGTGTCAGGGCGCTGCTCTTTCTTTCTAATGATACATTTCATGTGAAAGCACAATGAAAAGGTGCGGCTAAATCCCCCGTGCAGCCGTTACCGGCCGAGCAGATAATCCACATGTACGTTACCTGTCTGAGGAGGCGCAGTTTCCCTCCACACAGGGGGCTCTCTCCCCGGTGAAGACGGCTGCTCTGAACAGGAACGTTGGAGCCCAAAGAGCCAGAGAGCCGGTGACAAACGCCACCGCTGTGAAGCCGAAGGTCGACAACACAAAGCTGAAGCTGCAGAGGAAACAGATCAGCAGGTAAACAAAACTGTGAGAAACATTTAAAGACAGAGTCTAGTCATTATCCAGCTAAATTACACATTTTAGGGCTGCAACCTGCATGAAAACAGAACAACCAACAAGGAGATCTGACAGCTTCCACCAGGAGTTTCACAATATTTGTAAAGTTCCAAGTTCAGACATTTGCTCTTTATCTTAAGATCTTTTCAGACATGGAATACGTAACTTTGCTGTTTTATCTGTTAAATGGCTTTTCGTCATTCAAACACAGGTTTCCGTTACGTAAATGTTCCGCAATGACTCAGACATGACAGGACGGTTACAGAAAGAGCCACAATGCTCACACAGTATCTGGGACCTGTTTCACAAAAGACATTTGCAAACGCTGCAGATTGTTGAAACAGGCCGCTGGTGTGTGAGAGGGAGCGCTGGCGTTTAGACACCTGTCAGTGCGACACAAAACAGTTCAACAGCAGCACGAACTACATCCTCCAACAGGATCCTACAGTTAAATCAACTCCTCCCTGAATGATAACCTTCATGGAGGAGGATTTACTGCAGGACTGTTGGAGACTTCTCTGGGTTTAGCGAGGTGTTATTTGCATTATAAAAACTGAGAGAAGATGAACCTTATAAACTAAGATTTCTGTGAAAGGACCAATAAATGCAGGATGTTCTGGCAAAGTTTCATTCAAGCTTTGTTCAAATATCTTGAGTGTATCAAACAATTGCACTAAACTGTGTGTTTAACTTAAATTATGAACACCTCTCCTATAAAAACTACTGTAGTAACGTTATCATTATTTATGTCTTGTTGCTCTGCATGTGTCAGAAAATGGTTTAAATCAGTACTACTTGACTGTGTTTTGTTGCTTCCTGTTGCTCTGCGTGGCTCGTGTCTTGAGAACATTTATTTCGTTGCTGTCTTTATGTCGTCTTGTTGTCTTCTGTCTGTAAATTTTAACCGTCACCTGTTTAAAAAACATCTTGTGAAAGAGACTGCAGTTGAAAATTAGCCAGCTGGCTAACACTGACACGTTTACAGTTGTTGTTGTGTCCATTTACTCTGTATATAGTTTCCATTAAACACAAACAGCAGCTTCATTACAAGACCAGAGTTAAATAAAATAAAAATAACAAAGATTTTAAAACTACAGAGCAGCTGAGTGAGGGCACAAGATGAGCTAATAATGCAGGACCACCTACATTCATATTTTATTGGTGCAAATTACCAAGTCTGCACTTAATCAAATTAGCAGAAACATGGAGCAGTTTCCTACTTTCCCAGTTGGTAATTCAGCCTTGAATGTTATCAGAAATGAGTGATCTTGGACCTACTTCTTGCTCAGGGCCTGCAGGTCTGTCAGCCAACTGGTCTGGTTCAGGTGATGCTCCGGTCGAGCTTCGATGGCCCCTCTTTTAGGCTCCTGGACCACGAACAGCAGCAGCAGCACCGCGATCAGTCCCAACCCTGGAGTCACCTGAGGGGAGGGAACACTGTGAGAGCACAGCACCGGTCTGACAGAGCACAGACATCATCCAGGATCACAAACACAGATCCACATGTTTCTGGGGAGTTTCAATCAGGAAGAATAAAAAGTGTCGGGCTTACCCGCAGAGCCCAGTGCCAGTCCTGCGCTAGATCACTGACTTGTGAGCCCACGATGTATCCAAGACCACTGACAGGAAGGAAAGATATTGTCAGATGGAACACTTCCTGTTTGGCTTTTATAAACGAAAAGATAAACTGGGTTCAAGTTCACACTCTTTAGTGAAGAAGAGCTTTACAGAGGCAGATTATTATTATCAGTCAATACCACACATCATTTAACAAAGGCCGACTGACCCTCAGCAGCATTCATCAGCACAAAATCATAACTTTATTTATACAGCACCTTTCAAAACAAAGTTACAAAGTGCTTTACAATAAAAAAATAATAAAAGTAAATAAAATACAAAACCTAAAATAAATAAGAAAAAACGAACATGCTGAGCCTGGAGTGGGTCACCAGAATAATTAGAGACTTTTAAAAAGTCATTTTAAAAATTGTGTAATTAAACCCGCTTTTAAATCATCAAAATGCAGAAAATTCTATTTGCAAATGAACAGTTTCCTTATACACTGAATTCATAACTGAATTTTAAAATAGAGTTTATATTCAATCAATTTATCTTTGCTTTAACATTCACTGTTTCCATTTCAGTTCACTGTGAAACAGATTCACCAAATGTTGGGCTGAACAGGAGCTGAGATTCGACCATCGTGTGACAGATTAGTTCAATTAAAGCAATCAAAAAAAAAAAGCAAAAGTCATCAATCCTTCCATTGGCACACTCCAGGCTCCAAAGAGGCAAAGATATACCGACCAAGAGGACAGCCGGTATTATTAAACCTACCTGCCGACGGGGATGGCAAAATAAAAAATGGAGAGCATGTTCGTCCTCTTTCCCTTGACGTAGAGGTCAGCGATGATGGTGGGAGCGATGGTGGAGTAACTGGCCTCTCCGACTCCAACCAGACCTCGAGTCAACAGCAGGACCCAGAAATGCTGCAAGACGAGACGGGAGGGAGGAGGATTTATATTTCAACACTCAGATTTAAACATAATTATTCAACTGGAGGCAAGACGAGTACATTAGTTTTCATGTCACCGTGAAAAGCAACATGTGACTCACCTCTTTGGGGGTGTAGGAGCTGGCAAGGGTCACCAAAGACCAGAATGAGATGCCAAAACTCATGATGTACTTCCTGTTGTACCTGTCGCCCAGGTATCCAAAGACCGGAGCCAGGAACATGTAACTGCAGATAAAAACTGGAAGGAAACAAACAGGTAAACTTTTTCAGAACTGATCAAACTGGGACATCGTGCCACAAATTAAGGTTGGTTCTCAACACAGAACTGCTGATTATTAAATATAAAACTGTGTTTATTTTAATTTTCTGACATTATTCATTCTGACACTAATGTTTGTGGTCATATTTTTTAGTAGAAAAACAATTCCTCTAAAAAGTTCTCGTATCTTTGAGGAGAAAATGAACCGACCTCACAGAAAGGATTCTCAACATATCATATTAACTATTTAAATACGCTGTTTCAGCGATCTGAGGTTCATTGTTGACGGATGTTAAACACCTTCTAGGATTATTTGATTAGTCAGTTCTCCTTACCTGTTTGGAGTAGGCCAGACTTCCCATCATCAATCCCAAAATAATGCTCTATGTCAGGGAGAACACCTGGTGGAGTCAACACAGCTCATTTTACTTCTCAGGCAACAGCAAGAGAAGCACAAAGATCTTAACATGAATGTGTCAGGACTAAATGACAGTCGATCAACAGACAGTTAATCACAAACTATTTGAATGATTTATTGTCACATTTCAAGTCAAAATGTCCATTTTCTGTTTCCAGTTTCTCCACTGTGATGATGTCATTTTACACCGAATATTTTGGGACTGTTGGTCGGACAAAACAAGACGTTCGAAGATGCCACCTTGGGCGTGGGAAACTTATCCACCAACAAAAATAATCATTAGCTGCAGCCGTAATACTAACCTTAAATCATCTTACACTCAAACGCAGCCGACCACAGAAACATGGCTCATATTTAGACCAGTGCGGTAATAAAGCAAAAGTTCAACATTTGTCCAAAGGCAAGCATGCAATTTAACATGACAGAGAATGATTTCAATAATAAATGAATAATGAATTAATAGTTATTTGGGTTTAAATTGAGCTTTTCTTCCATGTAGTTCTTTCTACGAAATTATTAGAAAATGACTTTTTCTTCTGAATGCATCGTCTTAAGTCTCTTTATGTTCCCTGTCTGCCCAAAGCTCTCATCAAATTCACAGATATTGCCCGTTTGGAATAAACATCTTTAATATTTAATAATCTTCCAGGAAGCCAGCGATCAGTGGAGAAGCTTCTGATTGGCTGTGACGATGCAGCAGGCGGCGTACCTGCCACAGTGAACCTGTCCATGTAGTTGAGCAGGTTGATGTAACAGAGGATGAAGACGGTCAGCAGCGCCCGGACTCTGGAGACCCCGCTGGCCGACTCCTCCTGCGGCCGCTGACCCGCCGCCCCGCCCTGCTCCTCCGGACCCTCCGCCTCGCTGTCATCGGAGAAGAACGGCACCGAGTCCGACGTGGGCTCGCCCAGAGACATGGCTGCCGCTGAGGAGACAGATCACTAAAGACACTTAGTCCACCGTAATCATTACTGGTTAAAATGCTGACAGTCTGTTTTTAAAGACAGAAACTCACAAAGTAAAATGTTCTTTAATCATGAAAAGAATGAATCATTCATTTGGTTTGTTTTATTAAAAGTCTAATAAATGTATTAAATACAACATAGACGCACAAAAAACATGTACATGCCACGTCCAACACAAACCTGCAACCAGCTCTTAATTTGATTCGTCTGCCGATTATTTTCTTGATGAACTGTTCGGTGTATAAAACGTTTCCACAGGCCGAGACGACAAAACCAACGTTTTGTTTTGACAGAAAAGAAGCAACTCTTCACATTTAAGAAGCTGGAAGCAGGACAAGTTATTAGCTTCAAAACACAACTGAAATCATTAATTATCAATTATAGATGCAAATTAACAGCTAATCGATTAATCAGCTAATCGTTGCACCTCAATGATTCTTCAGAGCAGCAACACATTTCTGGGCTGTTACCAGTTTTCACTCTCTACACAGTCACCTGTAAAAATGTCGAACCAACTAATTCACTTAATTTTGATTCATTACTTTTGTGTGATCAACTAAATATTTTCATCATTTCATTTCTGTTAGTTCTTTTCATTGGTGCTATAAACTAATTCAATAATTACCTGTTTATTGATCGCCAATGATGGCTTACACATACATGTCTTCCATGTTGTACTTGTACTTCACTTCTATTTTCTGCTACTTCATACTTCTACTCCTTCACATCTCAGAGGGAAATACTGTACTTTTACTACGTTTGTCTGACAGTTTTCGTCACTCTACAGAATACAATTTTTCATATCCTTCCTGTCCAGTGAAAACCATGTTTTTGTGTGATTTAATATATAAATAAATAAAACAAGAAATGTCTGACCTGAGTACAAACACACAGAAGTTAAAGTATTGTGTTAGTGTAAACAGTGGCAGCAGCTACACTGGAAAATCCTGTTTATCCCCTGTTGGTGTCAACGGTGTGATCTTGTTCGGCGATACTGAACCATCAGAGGCTCTTTAAAAGTCTGTCACAATATAAAAAGTATTCACCGCCCCTTTGTTGTCTCACAACACTGAATCAAAGTAGATTTCATGTTGTTTTTTGACGCTGATCAACAGAAAAAGATCCTTAAGTTGATTATCACCTTCAGACAAAGATATATTCAGAAGTACTCAGATGTTTTACTTAAGTACGAGTAGCAATACCACAATGAAGAAATACTCTGTTACAAGTGAAAGTCCTGCATCCAAATCATCTTTTTAACTGGTTATGAAACAGTCTCAGTTTAATACTGATGCCTCGGTATGACCTACATAAGCAAACGAGACCAACAGAGAGAAGATTGGCTGTTTCTATTCGTTTCTAATAGTTATTCTTAATGCCTGCCATCGGATTTTTCCACGATATCAGATGAAACAGCGCTAGGGTTTGCTCTGGCTGAATTCAAGTTGCTTCAGCTGCTAACTGAAGGTCCGTCTCCAGAGCTGCCGCCCGCTCTCCTCCCAGAGAAGTAGTCTCCATGCGGCGGGGAGTGAAGCGGAGGGAACATGTAACCTAACGTGAGGTGAAACACTACCGCCTTTGTCCACAGGGACCGCCAAAATCAATAAAATGAGAAGTTCCATTGAGTTACTCTGAGTAAAAATACAGTATTAGTATTAGCAGCAAATTGTACTTAAAGTACTCATTGTGCAATATACAATATATTATTAGACTTTTATTCCTGATTCAAGTTGTCAAGAAAGAGCTCATTTTAAACATGTTGGATAGTTTCATCTATAACATATTTTATAAAATGATCGTATGTTTGACGTATAAAATATTGATCTGAAAAGTGACTAAAGCTGTCAGACAAATGTAGAGCAGTAAAAAGTACAACATTTCTCTCTGAGATGTGGTGGAGAGTACCTTGAATGTGTACCTAAGCACAGTACTAAAGAGTAACTGTACTTTCACCACTGATATATCCATCGTTTGAGACAAAACTGACACAGATTACCTTAAAAAGCAGGTTCACTGTCTGCAGAAAGAAAAGCTGCTGAAGAGCTTCAGAGAGGTGAAGAGCTTGAGAAGAGGAAGAGGCAGAGAAAGGAGAAGCCGGCAGGACATGACTTAGTGAAACTACCATCATATGATCACTTCAACAGTCATGTGATCACTCCAACATCTGCCTCAGTGCAGAAATCATTGTTTCACTGACTTCAAAGGAAACCTTCTTATGTCCCACTGACAGAACGCCTCCTCTGGTGTTAACCTGGTTCTGATCCGCCACGCAGAATAAAGACGAGTTCCTCTAAAGCTCTGAGAAAGTGTACATTTGATTTCCCTGGGAAACTTCCTCTCACATGCTGCTCATGCAGACTTTATCAGCGGTTAATGATTTACTTCTGACTTGTTCTCGGCGTATTGATAAAGTTCTTCAGGTCTCTGAAGGAGAAAAGTACTCAGGCAGGGCAGCTCACGAAATAATGTAAAAGTGACGCAACTAACAATTATTTTCATTGTTTAAAGGCTGACAGTTATTTTCTTGATTAATTGTTTTGTTTATAAAACATTAAAAAATTGTGAAAAACGCCCAAAGTGACGTCTTCAAATGACTTGTTTTATCCGACCACGTGAATGAATTATTAGTTTAAAACTTTATTCTTTATAGATGTTAAAGTTATAACCTCGAAGATTTTCATTTTGTTGTCTTTCACGGCACCTATCGTGATAATCAGTAATTGCAGGTGTGTTTTTGGACCTAACTTCAGTTTCAGTTTCAGTTTCCTCGTCTGTAGTCATCGACCTTTTCTTTGTTTGTTCGGCCATAATAACCGTTTACTCACAAAGCCAGCAGACAACGGAAACAACAGCACGCCGCTTCACACACAGGTGAGCTGAAGAGCGAGTCTGTTGCGTTAAAAGTCTAACTGTGCTCCTCTCGTGATTTTTCTGGGAAAGTCGCTCCCGACACCCGGGTCCTAATACTGCAGATGCTGCAGGCTTTCATCAGCGGGCCACAGGCTCAGTCACCATTGTGTTGCATCATTCAGAGACAGATAGAGACTTAACAGACGTTTATTTAAATGAAAATCGTCCAGATTATATCTTTAAATTGTGTGCTTGACTTTGGACAAATTTTAAACTTTTCCATGTTCAGCTGACCAGCTGTGCGCTAAAAGACTCGGAGTTACACTGGAAATTAACTGCCGATATTTTACATAAAATTTGTACCAAATTACTTTTTTCAGGAAAGTTGGAATTTATTATGAAATTATTTGGAAATTACAGAAAATTGTTAATATTAACTTGCTTCACAGAATAAACGTTTTAAAATACTGTAAATTACATCTGAGAGAAGTTTAAACCTTTCAAAAGATTTTATCACTGCACTGGTCGGCTGCATTCAAGGGTTGGAGATTTTAATTTGAGTATTAAAGCTGCAACTAATGATTATTTTTGTCTGTGATTAATCAGCTTCCCAAGAACAACGTGGCGTCTTCAAATGTCTTGTTTTGTTGAATTAATCAATGATCATCAATCAGAATTGTTGCTGATTCATTTTCCTGTGGATCCAATAATCGTTTTATTTTGTAAATACTGTATGAAGCAGAGAATATTTATAATAATCACTTGTATGATGACGGACATGATTGTTCCTCCACCCATCATGAATGTATTTGCCGTCTTTTAATGTCTTATAAACTTTAAAAAGTTGCACTTCACATTAGCTGTTGGTTATACAATGATGTATTCGATGCTTCTCTTACTGTGTTGTGTATAGAACAGAAATGATTAGTTGATTAAATCAATCTAAGAGACAGAGCTGAAGAAAATTAATCTGCAACAATTTTGATCATTGATTCTTCGTTGGAGTAGTTTTTTAAAGCACAAACACAAGAAATTCTGTGGTCACAGTGTCTGTAATGTAAAGATTTGTTGGCTTTCTTAGTTTTCTGTGACAGTAAACTGAATATCTCCTTGGAAACTGTCCCAGACAGTTTATAGACCAAATAATCAATAATCAATCCATTGGTCTAGAAAGTAATCACACATCAATCATTGCAGGTCCTGTCCTTATGCTCAGACATGCATGTTTTTATCGTCATTATGTTCTCCCCGACATATCCTAATATATATTTGTAAGTATTAAAAAGCTCACTCTGTTACAGATTTTGGTCAAATGTAATATATGTCATGATCGATACACAGAGACATTAAATTATGGCCATATTCTACTTGGATGTGGCCAATAAACACAGGGAAAATAGATAGATAAAGACTGATAAAGAGCGGCCACTCACTTGTTTTGAACCTTGCTCCATTTGCAAACACAACTCATTGATCAGAGAGATCAATGATCAGATCCTCACTAATCCGCACTACAGCTGCTCTGCTGTCCCAAACCGGCAGTTTAACTGTCTCACGCGGTCTGTACGCACGAGTAAATAATAAGCTGCTAAAAATACCTACAGCCTGCCCACACTGTGTGTTGGACGCCACTCCGAACTCCATTCAGAATTCTGCCAATTTTATGTACCTCGCGTTGCAACAAACGTTAGCTACTTTTAAACGGTTCATAAATTACTTGGGACGTTTTAAGGGGTCTTCTGTGAAATTCGTTAGATAATTTAAAAGAAATGCAACTACGGAGAGAACGGTAGTCCAAACTCAATTACAATTTACCTGTTGCGATATATAATAGACATGAGACATTGCAGGGACCCTCTGATAAATTCGGCAGACAAATATTAAAGATTATTTACTAAAAGCGTTACATTTCAAAAGAAATAACTAGCACGGAGAGAACAGCACTCCAGACTCCATCAAGAATTTTGTCAATTTTATGTATATTGCTCTGCAACAAACGTAACGTTAGTTTTTAACAGTTGTAATGTGACATGTGACATTTTGAGGTGATTCTGATAAATTCGACAGTCAAGTTAGATCATTTTCCAAACGCATTTTGGCTCGGAGAGAATGCCACTCCAGACTCCATTAAAGATTCTGTCAGTTTTACGTACCCTGCTTTACAGCAAACCACACGTTACTTTAAAACGACACACGTGACCTTTAAAGGTTTGTTTTTTTGATGAATTCGTCAAGTAAGTTCGATGGTTTAAGTATTTTCTTTAATTGGAAATATAACTTTTATAAATCATCTACAGCGCTTATTGTCGGTGGTTTAATGAACGTTAAATCGCCTTGATAGAATAACAATAATAATAATAGGAAATACGTCGAAGAAAGCCAAAAGTAGTTCATATAATAAAAATATAACACTGACATTCGTTGTATTACTGTATGCTCACAATATGAGGAATGTTAAATAAAAACGTTAGATATTCAAAGCAACGCTAAATTCGCAGTATTTTGAATGGAGTTTGGCGTGAGGTTGTCAAGCTAAGTACAAGACAAGTGTACGCAGTGGAGTTCACACCTTTAACTCGCTTTCATGAGCTTAACTGAGGAAACAAAGACAAAATGGCTTCATATTCTGTCCATCTGACGGTTGACCGTCCCGCTAGCTGCTGCCGATCCGGTCCCGTTACCGGGCGGCGGGTGTTAGCCTGTTGTTGTTTACCTGGAGGAGGATGAGTCAGGCTGACGCTTCTGTCTTCGTTCAGCCGCAGCTCCAAATATCTGCTTCGTCACACTCAGTTACTGATGTCACTCATGAGTCCATGATGATGCTTTACGGCGCAGAGTCTCCGGTGAACACCGTTTAACGGGATGAGCCGTTAAATGTTTACTTCAGGACACTTCAGAGATGACAAGCCTGCACCGCCGCCATGTTGGATCTGACCTAACTTCCGCTTCGCTGCTGACGTGACTTTTTTATCTGCAAGTCACGTGACAAAATCAATCGATGAAACTAATCAGTGGATGTTTACCACGGAAGTAGTTATTATTAGGGGGAACCTATTGTTTATTCTTTTCTTTTATTATTATTATTATTATTATTATTATTATTATTATTATTATTATTATTTTTCCGCCGCTGGAAAGGCATTTTTGAGGGGCTTAAAATGCTGGAAAAGTCCCCCCACACACGTCAGACCTGCCGAAAATCGCACAGTTCTGCAGTGACTGGGCTCAGGCGGGGCTGGCGGGCTCTATAGCGCCCCCAAACGTACACCATGGTTGGGATAAAGGTCCTTGGACCTTCACGAAATTTGGTGGGATTGCTGCTCTCATCTTAAAGAATATATTACATTTTTTTGAGATTTTTTCGGCGGACATGAAGTCAGACATTTTGGATTTCGTGCCGTCATTTTCATTTTACAAACACAACTTTGAGGACTTTAGGAGGCACAAAAGCTCACAAAACTTTGCACCCATGTTCGAACCACTAAGTACTTCGATTGATATCACAATTGGGCTTGGGCGTGGCACGTTGGCTCTATAGCGCCCCCTAATTACTTGTAGCATTTTTGAGGTACTAGGTGTGCTTGAAAGCTTATGAAACTTTGCACATGCATCAGAGGTGGCGAACCTTAATTTCTGATATGGGTCTTGGGCATGGGTGTGGTAAAATAGCTCAAGGGCGCCCGCTAGAAAGATTCAACAAAGGAGCCCTCGCGGTACGTTTCACCTCGATGTACGAAATTTGGTGGGCACATGTAACATCCCAAGACTTAAAAAAAAGTCTCTTGGTCCCATGAGCTAAACCCAACAGGAAGTCGGCCATTTTGAATCGAGGCTGCGAGGGCCCGTTCAACGCTGCTTGCAGCTTTAATTACTGTACTGTTGCAGTGGNNCTTTTGATTCGATGCTGATCTTTGGGTTGGGTATGGCAAATTGGCTCGATAGCGCCCCCTAAATAATTTCAACGAAGTAGCCCTCGGACTACGTTTCACCTAGATGTACGAAATTTGGTGAGAACATGTAACATCCCAAGACTTAAAAAAAAGTCTCTTGGTCCCATGAGCTAAACCCAACAGGAAGTCGGCCATTTTGAATCGAGGCTGCGAGGGCCCGTTCAACGCTGCTTGCAGCTTTAATTACTGTACTGTTGCAGTGGAGGAAATCAACTAAGTACATTTACTCAAGTACTGCAGTACAACTACAGTCCTGTATGGAAGCCCACTTCTGCCAATGTGATGAAAAACAAGATCCGATAAAATAACGACTTTGTATCTCAAAATAATGACTAAGATACTAACTCATTATTTTGAGAAAGTTTCTCATTATAATGACTTACCTGATCTTTTTTTTTCACATTGATGGAAATACTACTAAAACTAGTAGTATTTAATTTTATCCCTTACTTACTTTGTATTTCTTTACATTTCACGGGAAAATATTAAACCTTCTACATTTATTTGAAGGCTAAAGTTACATTTCAGATTTCAATTTTCATCCAAAACTTATAAATCTGAAGCACTGATGAAGATTAAAGTACCAACAGTATATTATAAAGTAAGTACTTAACATTAGCTCCAACCAGTTAGAAGATTAAAGTACCGCTTACATGTAAATGCATCACTAATAATAATCCAATAATAATATATAGAGCTGTATACAATTAGTCAACTGATTGGACAGAAAATTAACTATTTTGATAATTGATGAAATGTTCAAGATTTGCTGCTTTTCTTTGTTTTATGTGATAATAAACTGAATATTTTCGGGTTTTGGACTGTTGGTTGGACAAAAGCAATTTATTACACACTTTCTACACTTTAGGCAAGTCTAATGGGCATTATTCAGTATTTTCTGACATTTTATAGATCAGGAAATGAATCGATCACTCAAGAAAATAATCGACGCATGCTCAATACTGAAAATTAGTTGCAACCCTAGTTGTCTTAAAGCTGTAGTCCGCAATCCTGGAGAATAATAAGGCGATAAGGACAATATTCATATTATGATAATTATTTATAACATTATTTTGCTATTAATATGTAATTTTATTTATCTATTTACCTAAGTATTTAAAATCCTATTATATAAAGTTGATTACAAAACTTAACAAAACTTAATTTTCAGGAATTCATGTTCTTAAATCTTGAAAATCTCACTATGGTGGATTCTGGTCAAATATGAAGTTATTTCATGATATTTGGTCTCTCAAAAGAAGATTTTTTTCATCATCTTTCATTCATAATCACAATAATTGTTAGTTTCAGCCCTAATAATATATAATATATATAATAATATAACAATCTGAAAGGAGAAAGTAATAACTTTAACTTGTAATGCAGTATTTTAACTTTGTGGTACTGTGACTTTTACTTGATCTGAATACTTCTTCCTCCACTCACAGACTTAATATTACCTCAGAGTTTTCTTACAGAGAGTAACTTCTACTTCTTTTATTATTTTCAATAACAATAAAAAAGAACATGTAAAAAAGTCATGAGTTATTGTACACAAAAACATTAAAATAAGTTTACAACTGTACAATGATTTAAGGGCTTGTCTGTCTACTGTTGTTTTAATTTCATTCTGAATTGTGTCTAAACATATGATCCCATTTGCACCTGAGCTGTTGTATCTTTGTATTTTCAACATTTACAAATAAAGTGACTTTTACAAATAAAGGAACTGATTTTACATTTCTTACAACAGAAGGTCTGAAATGAAGCTGAAGGCTTAAATCCAAACTTCGATGATGTCTCCGTCCTCCATGTCCAGCTGAGCCGGCGTCTGGCTGTGGGTCACTTTGGAGCCGTCGAACTGGAAGCGGACTTTTCTCTGGGCGCTGGCGGACATCTTGGACAGGTACTGGGAGAAGATGGATCCCAGTGGTGCGTCCTGAAACACAGATTACATCACTGGTTTGAGTCCAGCTGACAAACACAAACTGATGCTGGGGAGAAGAAGAGGAGCTACGAACTCTGTGTAGAGAGAACTCCTGTGAAGAGTCTCGGTCTTTGCTCTGCAGCCTCACAGTGACGCTGCTGCTGCTGCTGTTCGCCTCACTTTCATCCTCTGCTGCCATGACGACACACTCTAAACAACAAAAACAGTTTTAAAAGATTTTAAAAGTATGGATTTTACTTTTCTGAAATCTAAGCTCTTTTTAATTATTCAGCTCTTTGCTGAAGTCGATCTTTTAACATGTGATGTAAAAGGTATTTTTGCCCAAAATAGACAGAATTACTGTTTTTCAGCACAAACTCAGCTCCGATTGGTTGAGAAAGTTTCCTGCTATGTTTTGAGTTTTTTCTGTTGATAAAACATTTTTCACTGCCACTAAGTTTATTAAGAAAAAAAGTCCCAAAGAAAACTGTTCCGTCTGTTCAGAGCAGGGATGGATAACCAGCAGGGCGAGGCTGGAAACTGCCCTGATTTATTACACGTGTGTTGGAGAATCTGCACCACTGAAGTATAATGAAGTATAAACTAATGTGAGTCCTGCTTTACTGTAATGTTGTGGCCCTGAGTGGTTTTGTCAAGGATAATGATTTGGTGCCCTCTGGTGGTGTAAATAACTGCATCAGTGTTTGATTTGGTCCCAGAGAGTACATGCACAAAATCAGAACATATAAACAGGTAAATTCTACATTAAGAAGAACTAAATTATATATTTTATCTATCTATCAAACAGATCTCAGAATCTGTATATAAACTTTACAGCTAACGAGCTGGTGATCAGGCTTTCGGTTTTATTTACATTGTTGTTTACAAAAGAACGTTGTTACAAACAGACTGTAAATAATCTTATCATAACGCTCACTCACTTCTCTGAAGCTTTTCTGACTGAAATCCCACACATAGGTCGTATGATAACAGCTAAACTATTTCAATACAACTCCATCTGTGGAGGAAGGCCATGAGATGTGGCTGAAAGCTTCAGAAGCACCTGGTAAGTTGGACCCTGTGATAAGAATTGTTTGTCTAACTGCTATTTCCAAAGTGAAGAATGAAGCGTCAAACTGTTTGTAACTGTTTCTTTAACAAACTGAAATTTTTGCTTCATGAAGAGAATGACCCCGTTTGACCCACCTATAATGTCTGCGATGCCGAGGCCGAGCTCGCCGACGGTCGAGTCTGTTGGAAGCTCCACTTCCTCCCTCAACAACAGGAGGCGAGAAGGCGGGACGTTGAGGATGACGGACAGCTGGGTCACCACATCACTTAAAGGTGTCGACTACAAACAACAAACCAGGTGAGAGACACAAAGGTGACATCATCTTCTACTACTGCATGTCAGTGGTGGAATGAAGCACATTTATCAAGTACTGATGTTAAGTACAGATTTGAGGTACTTGTAATTTAATTGAGCCACTTTCTACTTCTACTCCACAACATACTGTACTTTTTACTTCACTACATTTATCTGACAGCTTTAGTTACTTTACAAACTAAGATTCTTACACAAAACACATGAAGAGTTTATAAAATCTGATGTTTGTTATAAATTAAACTACAACAGTTTATACAGCTGAAACCATTAATCCATTAATCAATTAGTCTGAGGAATAATAATCTAATGAGAGAATATAGAATAGTACAACAGTCACAGGGGACATTTTACTGCAGCGAGTACTTTTACTGTGAATACTTTAAGTACATTTTCCTGATTATACTTACAGACTACTGAAGTAACATTTTCACTGGCGGACAGAGTATTTGTGTGGTATTAGTACTTTTACTGCAGTAAAGGATGTGAATACTTCCTCCACCACTGGTTAATGTGGTATCTTAATGTTTTCACAGCTTTTTAGTGACGTCTCTGCGTTCGTACCGACAGGACCGGGATCTTGTGGACGTCTGTTCGGCAGCGGATCTTGAGGGGGATCTCCCGGACCGAGGAGCTGTACGGAGAATCCTGACATCCAGAGTTAGGGTTCATGACGATGACATCATCGTCATTAGGGTTCATGATTATGACATCATCATCGTCTGGAGACGGGAGACCTCGGCGGCATCTGGACCTCCTGTCCTGAGGTTCAGGAGACAGGAGGAGGGAGTTCACCGCCCGGAGCTTCCTGTCGATCTCACTGAGGAAGACAAACATACACAAGGTGTCAATTTTATAACTACATCCAACTCCACTTCAACTGCTTTCACTGCCAACTGACACTTTGTCATCAATATGATTACAACTGTTACCTTCATCATAAGTATTATCTTAATTATTCTTATTAGATGTTCGTCCCGTCTGCTTTGTTTCTGAGTAAAGCACTTTGAGCTGAATCCACTCCATGAATTTATTATAAATAAAATTATTATTATCATAACCTGACTGATATCAGCTACATACCTACTTAATATACCTACTTATTTGGTCCAAAACAGAAACTGCAACTGAGCAAAGAACCTGGACTCACTTGATCTTCTGTTTGACCTGTCTGGACTGTTTCTGGACCGGACTCTCCAGAGGAGGAGGAGACGGGCAGCGAATGGCTTCTCTGAAACAAAGGAAGTGTGAGAAAAGACAGAAAACAAAGAAACATATTCACATTAAATTAATCTTAAAAGTTATTAAAACACTCCTGGAAACCTGCAAAAGATCTGTGCTGAACACTGTGAATGAACTGAATTTAGCTGCAACATCCAAGTTCAGATTTACTGATTGTATTTTAGAGGTCATTCTGTTGGATGAACCAGTTCTCCGACCCGAGCGTCACCACTTACAGTTCTGTTTTCTTCCCCATGTCTTCTGGTTTGTTCTCCACATGTTCTGCTTCGTCCTCCTCAGAGTCACTGAGGGTGATGGCGGCTGTTGTCGGTCCTCGAGATGAAAACCGCGACCACAAACTCTCGTCTGCGCCGTCGTCTGATTGGAGACAGAAACAAGCAACTTCACAGCAGAAAAATCAGCTGCCGGAGTCCAAACAACTTCCACAAAACTCTGCTTTTACCTGCGTTTTCCTTTTCAGAGAACATCGCTGCTGCTGGCTTCAGCAGCAGACTACTGCTCACCTGAAAGCAAAAACACTCAGTAATCAATAATAATAATAATAATAATAATAATAAACTTTATTTATACATATTAAAACATTTCAGGAGGCAAATAAAATCTGACAATTAAAAACAATTCAAAAATAAAATGGAATAAAATAATCAACAATAATGCAAGATAAAAACAATAATAAAAACAATATTATTAACAATAAAACAGATAAAACAGTGTGCTGGTGTTAATAAAAAGCTTTTTAAAAGATCAGTTTTGAGAAGAGGTTTAAAGGATGTTTCTGCAGCCTCAGATCTTCAGGAGTTCAGAGCTGAAAGGTCCTGATTGTTAAACCAGGTCTCCTTTAGTACTGAACCAGGACTTAGAATCAGCCAGCAGACTCCTGCCTGAGGGAGCTGAACCAGGAAGTGCTTTAAGCGTGATCAGTGAAGTCTTAAAATCAACAGTAAAACTGACTGGAGACCAGTGAAGAGACTGAAACAGGACTGATGTGATCTACGTTTTGTACCAGCTGAAGGTCTGAGATGAACCTGAATACAGTGAATAACAATAATCTAACAGGGATGATTTAAAAGCCTTAATGAGCGTCTCCAGATCAGAGAGAAAGACCAGGTTACTTAGACGCTCCTCAGCTGATAAAAACATGACTGAACGACTTCAGTAATATGTGAAATGACTGTCACAGCTGTCAAACAGAAGTCTTCCACGCTGTTCTGGGGTCAGTCTTTACTGACCGCTGGCTGTTTACCTTGTTGGAGTAAACGGGCACCGGGATGATAGCTGAAGGGTCGAGGATGCGTCTGCGTTTGGGTGGCGGCTTCACGGCCTGCACCTCACTGTCAGACACCTGGGGAACAGAGACAGGCTGTGTTGAGCTGCTGTCTACAGAAGATATATTTATATCTTTTTAGTATTATTATTATTATTTTTCATTGTTACGCTGAGGTTACACCAGTTTCCGAGGCCGTCCCCTGAAAACCTGATCTGATCCATCAGTGTTGTCGCTGCAGTTTATTTATTAACATGTAGAACTGATCAACACTGCGCTGGTTCATTAAACTAAATGTACCTCTCTCGCAGTCTAATTCCTTCATTTCTAAACGAATAAAGAACTCAACTCTGGAAGAAATAATGAAGATTGAAGATTTTTGACATAAAAACATCAAATCCAAACATTAAAGTGCTTGTAAAATGTTCCTGAATGGACAGTGGATGTAATTAGTATTTTTGAGACTAATCAACAGTCACTTAACACTTTAATATTAGTGAAAACAAATCTATTTATCTAAATTAAATACCAATCAACTACTAAAGAAGTCACTGAAAACCTTTGTAAAGTTTACATGTACATGTATTTACACTCAGCTCATCAGGCCCATCTAACTCAAACTGATGAAATCCAACAACACTGCAATGAATTAACATTTAAACTGCACTAAAGGTGCTGATTGGTTTGCAGTGTCATTGTTTTATTTTATAGAGAGGTGTTTCTAATATTTAGTCCTCCCTCAGTACAAACAGGTGGACAGAATATTAGAAACACCTCCCTGACAGCAAAACAAACCACAGCCTCCAAAATGACCATTAAATGGAATCAAACACAAACTGCACATTATGACCTTTATGAGGGTAGATGTAGTTATAATGTGTGGCTGTAGTATTAGACTGTAGTATTAGACTGTAGTATCAGAGTGTAGTATCAGTCTGTAGTATTAGACTGTAGTATTAGACAGTAGTATTAGACTGTAGTATCAGTCTGTAGTATTAGACTGTAGTATCAGTCTGTAGTATTAGACTGTAGTATTAGACAGTAGTATTAGACAGTAGTATCAGACTGTAGTATTAGACTGTAGTATCAGTCTGTAGTATTAGACTGTAGTATTAGTCTGTAGTATTAGTCTGTAGTATTAGGCTGTAGTATTAGACTGTAGTATCAGTCTGTAGTATTAGACTGTAGTATCAGTCTGTAGTATTAGACTGTAGTATTAGACAGTAGTATTAGTCTGTAGTATTAGTCTGTAGTATTAGACTGTAGTATTAGTCTGTAGTATTAAACTGTAGTATTAAACAGTAATATTAGTCTGTAGTATCAGGCTGTAGTATTAGACAGTAGTATTAGTCTGTAGTATTAAACTGTAGTATTAGTCTGTAGTATTAGACTGTAGTATTAGTCTGTAGTATTAGNNCTGTAGTATTAAACAGTAGTATTAGACTGTAGTATTAGTCTGTAGTATTAAACTGTAGTATTAAACAGTAATATTAGTCTGTAGTATCAGGCTGTAGTATCAGGCTGTAGTATTAGTCTGTAGTATTAGACTGTAGTATTAGTCTGTAGTATTAAACAGTAGTATTAGGCTGTAGTATTAGTCTGTAGTATTAGGCTGTAGTATTAGTCTGTAGTATTAGGCTGTAGTATTAGTCTGTAGTATTAGACTGTGGTATTAGTATGTAGTATTAAACAGTAGTATTAAACAGTAGTATTAGACTGTAGTATTAAACTGTAGTATTAGGCTGTAGTATTAGGCTGTAGTATTAGTCTGAAGTATTAAACAGTAGTATTAAACAGTAGTATTAAACTGTAGTATTAAACTGTAGTATTAGTCTGTAGATTTAGGCTGTAGTATTAAACAGTAGTATTAGACTGTAGTATTAAACTGTAGTATTAGGCTGTAGTATTAGGCTGTAGTATTAAACAGTAGTATTAAACAGTAGTATTAAACAGTAGTATTAAACAGTAGTATTAGTCTGTAGTATTAGGCTGTAGTATTAGTCTGTAGTATTAAACTGTAGTACTAGTCTGTAGTATTAGTCTGTAGTATTAAACTGTAGTATTAAACTGTAGTATTAGTCTGTAGTATTAGACTGTAGTATTAGTCTGTAGTATTAGTCTGTAGTATTAGGCTGTAGTATTAGTCTGTAGTATTAAACTGTAGTATTAAACAGTAATATTAGTCTGTAGTATCAGGCTGTAGTATCAGGCTGTAGTATTAAACAGTAGTATTAGGCTGTAGTATTAAACAGTAGTATTAGGCTGTAGTATTAGTCTGTAGTATTAGGCTGTAGTATTAGTCTGTAGTATTAGGCTGTAGTATTAGCCTGTAGTATTAGACTGTAGTATTAGTCTGTAGTATTAAACAGTAGTATTAAACAGTAGTATTAGACTGTAGTATTAAACTGTAGTATTAGGCTGTAGTATTAGACTGTAGTATTAGTCTGTAGTATTAGGCTGTAGTATTAGTCTGTAGTATTAAACAGTAGTATTAGTCTGTAATATTAGGCTGTAGTATTAGGCTGTAGTATTAAACAGTAGTATTAGACTGTAGTATTAAACTGTAGTATTGAACAGTAGTATTAGACTGTAGTATTAAACAGTAGTATTAGGCTGTAGTATTAGGCTGTAGTATTAGTCTGTAGTATTAAACAGTAGTATTAGACTGTAGTATTAAACTGTAGTATTAAACAGTAGTATTAGACTGTAGTATTAAACTGTAGTATTAGGCTGTAGTATTAGACTGTAGTATTAGACTGTAGTATTAGTCTGAAGTATTAAACAGTAGTATTAAACAGTAGTATCAGACTGTAGTATTAAACTGTAGTATTAGACTGTAGTATTAAACAGTAGTATTAGACTGTAGTATTAGGCTGTAGTATTAGACTGTAGTATTAGACTGTAGTATTAGTCTGAAGTATTAAACAGTAGTATTAAACAGTAGTATTAAACTGTAGTATTAGTCTGTAGATTTAGGCTGTAGTATTAGTCTGTAGTATTAGTCTGAAGTATTAAACAGTAGTATTAAACAGTAGTATTAAACTGTAGTATTAGTCTGTAGTATTAAACTGTAGTATTAGGCTGTAGTATTAGGCTGTAGTATTAAACAGTAGTATTAGACTGTAGTATTAAACAGTAGTATTAGGCTGTATTGCTTTGAGCTAACCTGGAAACTGAGTGTAACGCTACAAGGCTGACGTTAACGTTACTTTTAGTTAGCTTAGCATTAACTAGCTAACCGTTTTAAATGGGGTTTGTTGTACTTTCACTTCCAGGCAGAGAGTCGAGCTTCGTTCACGTGATTGAATCTGTAGTTTAACGGTCACCATCGTGTCACCAGAGACTACATCTGAAACCAAACGGACCTTCCGTGTTCCAGCCTGAGACCGGGCTGTTAAACTGGAGGCTTTTATTTTGAAGACCTGTGATTAGACCAAATTAACGGAGCTAGGTTAATGATGCTAATGGAGTTTATTCGCTGTCGGAGGGACTTTAATCTGTTTCTGTGGCTTCACTCCTGAACTGCTCACTTTTCGCTAGCAGCAAGTAAAATTACAACGACATTACACTTGTTATTTTTTATATAATTCACCGATTAAGTGGGTTTTAATCGATAAAAGCAGCAGAGCTGTCAAACACTCACCGCTTCAGCCATGATTGTTTCTTCACCGCGCGCTGCTGCTGCCTTCACGGACGGTGGGATATAATGACACATGAGCGGATGGTCCGCGATCTGGAGGTGCGTTCAGGTACTATGGGAAATATACCAAACGCTAATGAACCAGCAACTCACGACCACAATGAGAAGTGACTGTAGCTCAGCTTATTGAGCAGCACCAGGGGTGGAAAGTAACGAAGTACATTTACTCAAGTACTGTACTTAAGTATAGTTTTGAGGTAGTTGTATTTTACTTTAGTTTTTCCATTTTCTGCTACCTTATTCTTCTACTCCACCTCCACTACATTTATTAGATAACTTTACTTACTATTTACTTTGTGATATGTGATAGAAATATAGAAATATGATGTATTATTACAGGTTAAGATAAGGAGGGAAATTCACAAGCCAGCAGTATATAAATAAATTAAAATGAGCTCCATCTTCACCAGCTGCAACATTAAAGTGATGAACGCATTAATGATCAATAATTATCATACAGTAATATATTATTCTGCATCATGAGTACATCATTAAGTATATTTTGATGCTGATACTTTTATGCTTTACAATTTCGAATCCAGGACTTTTATTTGCAACAAAGTATTTCCAGTGGTGGAAATAAGTACATTTACTCAAGTACTGTACTGAAGTACAATTTTGAGGTACTTGTACTTTACTTGAGTATTCCATTTTATGCTACTTTATTCTTCTACTCCACCACATCTCAGAGGGAAATATGGTACTTTTTACTCCACTGCATTTATTTGACAGCTTTAGTTAAAGTTATCTGATTAAGATTTTACATTATAAAACATATTATAAGATTCTGTGTCTAGTTGTGTCTCCTTGTCGTGTTTCAGACGTCTCTGAGCTGTTTGCAGTTCCACCAAAGAGACATTTCACCTTTAAATGTCTCAGATGGTTTCATGTAAATAACTGTCTGAGGTACAAAAAGGCAACATTATTCACTGTTTCACAAAAAGGTAAGAATGAAAGTCCAAAACATGAATACTTTGTGTTTCAGAGCGTGTTTTTTTCTTCTTTCCTCTCCCATTAAACATCTGACGACCCCTCAGATTTATCTGGTGACCCTTTGGAGGGGCCGACCCCTTGGTTGGGCTCCTAACCTAGAGGTCTAAACTAGCTCCACCTGGAGCAGCTCCAACAGTAACACGCTGCTTGATGCAACAATATTAACGGTCTAATAATATAATGTCACATATGGCAGAACAAGTACTTTTACTACTTTAAGTACATTTTGTTGATAACACTTCTGTACTTTTACTTAAGATTTTGAAAGCCGGACTTTAATGTACTGATACTTTTACTTAAGTTAAAGATCTGAATACTTCTTCCACCTCAAATGTATGTAGTGGAGTAGAATTTGTATTTAAGTGCAGTACTTGAGTAAATGTACTTGTTTAGGTTCCACCACTGCTAACTTCAGTGCTAAAGCTGTAACTGTAAATGTGTGTGTGGAGAATAAGAGACGAAGCAGTGAAGCATGAAAACTTTTTTTCCATTCTGGTCTTTACGTTTTTGTTTCACACAACAATCATTAACACTTGACAGGTAAAAAATACACAGTTTAGGCCTCAAACTGGGCCCTTCAAGGCAGAAAACCCAAACAGCTCCACCAGCTCAGCAGCTCAACTTCTTCTGCTGGCAAACTGATGCTGAATGTCCAGCTTCTCTATTAGAATACAAACTCAACTGCTGTGTCCCAATTCAATACTGCATACAAAGTATATACAGTATACTACTCTTTACAGTACAGTTTTTGCAGTAAGTATACAAGAAATCAACATACAAAGCTTTAACACCATCAGGAAATGACATCATACATGTGCCGTGCAAAGACAATCAAAATATGACTTTAAAATGCCAAATTAAGTTTATAGAGACAGAAAAATAGTTATTTTCAGGGTTTCTGAGGTGTTTCACCACCATCCACAATTAGTTTTGTTTTCAGCTGTGAGCAGCTCTTATATTTCCTTTGTGCAGTGCATTGTGGGACAGCAGCGTTCATCAACAGCACAATTTGGTCTCCATACCGACTGATGAGTTTTTCTGAGTACTTTATTTTGTCACTGTGAACACAGACAGACTCAGATTCAGTATGCAGTCTGGATTTGGGACACAGCTGAGACGTTCAGTGTTAAAGGAGCTTAGCCTACTGCCAGCTACTGAGGGGTTTGACCCAGGAGCGACCGATCTGATGCGCTATATTGTTCAAAATCCTTACTGTGTTATTTGCAGTCCACACGTCTCCTTTGATTGTTTGATCAATCAGCTTTTATTCTCTGTGCAACAATGATAACTGCTGTTTCCATTCATCCAACAACATTACTTCAAATCGTGCGCCTTAGCGGTCAAAAACCGTTTGCCCTTCCTGGGTCACACAACACCTCCCGGCAACAGGTTTCCATCTACCTTTATCGCTGTGACCTCAATGGTCACAGCGCCACCTACTGTTGTAACAGAAAAGTTTCCCCATAACCATGCATTTGGCCCCTACATTCAGGTCTCTGTAGTTTATTTCAGTTCTTCTCCGTGTCTTGGTGGTGATTGTGACAAATACAGTCTCATTAAAAGATGTTAAATAATAAAAAGTTTTTGCTTGATTGGGGGGCGTCTCCCACCTCAGCTCCAAGCCACTTTTTCTGACTGATCATCACCTTTCACGATCAATCAATACAAATCGTGGACCAGAACCTGCTCCAGAATGAGAGCATGATTTCAGATTTGACAAATACTTTTTCTTTTCATACAAAAATGGAAATCGGTGCCGTTTCAAAATATAATAATGCTCCCAAACAGGCTTCGTCTTCGTCCTCTGGTCTTGATCCTCAGTCGTCGGTCACTTCTTCTTGTTCTCTTTGCAGGCGACCACATATCGCTGGGCCACGTTGAGCGGAGGGGAGTAACCGTCAGCGTACGACGTGTCCTCAAACAGCACCGAGTAGTCGTCCTGCGGCTGCAAACAAACACATGCTGAGGTTAGTCTGGGAGGGTCCTGCATCCTGGGAAGAATCTGGATCCAAATCTACTGGCTGATTAACATTTATTGTAGTTTTAGCTTCGGGCATGAAGAAATCCAACAAACTAAACCAGCATTCAGAGGATTACATTCTGGACGTAACAGAGTTTCTTCTGTCCACAGACTGAACTCGTCGTCTGCGCTCCAGGATTAGATTCTGAACATGACGAGCAGATTCTCATCCTGTTCTGTGACAGCAGGAACAACAGACAGTAGATCTGTAACAAGTGTCATGAGGCCGGACGGATTAATGACAACAGCAGCTGTGATGTCGGCTCCTGGTTGGTGTGTTAAAGAGAAAATGGCTGTTTTATCATCTGATCGATCATTTAGAGAGACATGAGAGGGAGGAGAAGTGTTCAGGGCCTGTATTTATCAAGAGTCTCAGAGAGGGAAGTCAGTCCTAACAGGCTAAATACTCTCAGACTGACACATGTTCTCAACTAGGAAATGACTCGTCTCCAGAGGAGGTAACGATGAGCTCAGTCCTACTCTGTTTCATCAGAGAGAGAAATCCTAGTTTAACTTTCAGAGATTATTCGGTGGGACTCTGAGAGTTTGATAAATACACAAAACCCAAAGAAGCCCCTGTTGACAAATCTAAACAAAATATAACAAGATGTAATGAATCATTATTCAAATCACTAGTAGTATTGAGGGATCTATAAATATTTTGAACTTTAAAAACTAATAACATGGATATGAAAAGTGGTGGCCTTTACAGGAACCAGTCAATGATCATTAACTGATTGATTGATCCTTATGACATGAAACTGGTCATCTCTATTGGCTCTAAAAATCCTGACAGACTCAGGAGATCTGTGACATTACAGCCGGTGTGTCACATCTTAAAGCCGTCTGAGCTGAGTGCTGAGGGTCTCACCCTGTGTGGTGGAGTGTGGATGAGGGCCCGGTAGAAGCAGGTGGTCTGGGGGTAGAGGGCCAGCACCAGCTGGTCCTTGCTGAACAGGGCCTCGGGGTCCGTCTCTGGGTTGGCCTTCCACTGAGGCAGAGGGATGATCCGCCGTCTGCTCAGAGTGTGTCTCCTGAACACACAAACACACACTTTTCAGACACATAAAGTTTGTTTGGAGATTTGGAGTCTGTGATTGGTTGATGAGATCCTCCCTGAAAGATGATCTCTCGTATGTTTTTAACATGTATCATTACATCCAGCTCAATAAATGTTTAGACTGTTTTTCTGTTCTTTTATTTTGGAGTACTTGTTTATTGGAGTAAACGATTGTTTATTTCATAAATAAGATTTATCTAAAAACAATGAGACAAGATGTGGTCCAAACCTCGTCATGTCATCTAGAATAAAAGAACTGGGGACAAAAGCACTTTTTCTGTACATTTAGTATCTAACAAGCTGTGACTGACTGTCAACTAACATCACATTTAACATAAACACATTTCCAAGAACCAACAGCACTCTGATGAACCGCACAGACCAGATATCCAAAAATACAAGACCAATACTGAAACTGTGACAATATCAGACTCAACCTGAAAGACTGAAAAAGCTGACGAGGAAAAAAGATTGAAGAGGGAAGCCGGAGAAATGACATAAAGAGAAGAAGAAATGATACAGGCAGGAGGTTGAAAAGAGAGAAGACTGCAGAAGAAGAACAAAGAGGAGACGTCGATAAGAAGCGATTAAAGAGAACTCACTCTTTGCCCTCTTCATCAATGTCGTCCACTTCATATCTGCAGGGAGAAGAGAAGAAAAGTCAGATCTGTTTGAGAACATTAAACTGATTTCCTGAGGGTTTTCTTCAGGTTTCACATCCTGAAGGTCAAATCCTGACGTCTGGAACATTTCCCGCCGACTCACTTGTTGGTGGAGTGGTTGTAGCTGACCACCTCAGCCAGGATCCACTGCTCGTCTCCGTCCACGGCCTTCACCCTCGCTGCCACCTTGTCGCCCTGTTTGGCCACGTAGTCGCTGCTGGCTGGAGTCGCCCCGCACAGAGGAGGGGGGCTGAGGGTGGTTAACACAGAGGACGCCACAGGGAGAGAAAACATTTGACATTTTAATCAATGTTTCTGGTTTTAGTTGATGTGTGTGTGCTGAGCAGCATCAAGAAAGTGGCAGAAAAATATCTTCCATCTGTTCGAGCAGCTTTTCTGTGGGGTGCGTTTTACATCGACTAAAAAATCAAAATATACAACATTTGGTCACCAGAACTCGTTCAAACTGAAGAGACAACACATTCATATAAAAGGAAAAGTTAAGATTTTTTAAAATTAAAATCAAAAGGGATCAAAGGGTGGGGCAGCTACCTCTCCCCCGGCTTGCCGATCCACAGAGGGAGCGTCATGGCCGACTGCTGGAGGAGCGTCATCAGGACGCCTCGCCTCATCGTCTTCCTGGGAGGGTCACTGTCACTGTAAACTCCCGCCATCTTAGCAGCTGCAAAAAAAAGTATTATTATATATTCAAATTAAAAAAACTGAAATTACAGATCTCAGAGAGCAAAGGTTGAATTTGATCTGTATCTCTCTTCATCGCACACATACCTATTCTCCTCTCCTCCAACAAAGACTTGATCTCTGCGATTTTATCGAGGGCGTGACGCAGAATGCTGCGAGAAATAAAAGACAGGAGCGAACAAAGAGCGTTAACCCCGGGCAGGAAAGCTCTGGGAGAGAATGAATGTCATCTGGAAATTTCAAGACAAACTGACGATTTGATTTTGATGTTTCGTCTTGACGGTGGCACAAGAGGAAAAAAAAAATCAATCTTCCAGAGACCTCGAATATCCCGAGAAAATGTCATGGATTTTTTACTCGATAAGTTGTCTTGAACTAAAAGTAAAACCTGTATAGATGCAGAATTTTAAATCAAAAATATATATTTTTATTTGCAAATACAGACCATCAAACCAGACTGATGAGGGATGTGAAGGTTTACTGAAAAACTGCGTGCTTTCCCAGATGAGCTGATGGTGTGCGCCCTGTAACAACCACAAACTGCCTGTACGCCAGTTAAATTAAACCAGCTGTTCTTAAACCTTTTCTTGTATGGAAGCAGAAAACAGTTCACGCCCCACCACCCCCACCCTCTGTAAACCCATTATATGTTCACCAACCATTAACAATGTTGGTGAAACTAACAACAAAGTTAGTCAAGCTGAAATATATTTAAATAAAAGGAACATAAACGTGTTGTGTGCATGTCTCTCATGAGTCACTGCTGTGCAAATGAAAATATGTTGTCCAAACTGGGAAAAAGACACACAAATCTTTACTGAAGTTTCTGCTGGATCAGAGCACTTTTATTGTTCCAACAGGATTCGCCCCGATCAGTTTGAGAACCACTAAATGAAACTAACTTCCCCCCATCACCTCCAAGTTTCCACTCACCTGCACTCTGCCTCAGCGTCTGCCTTGGCTGTGGTGTACAGCCCCCTCAGCTTGGTGCGGTAGTACGGTGAAGCTGACGGAGACAGAGGAACAAGACAAAAGATTCACTCAGGACTCACAATCTAAAAACGGTGTGTGTGTGTTGGTGTGAGGACTGTTTGTCTTCCTCACACACTGTTTGGAAAGTTCACAAAGTGGTGACTGACTTTTGTTTTCCGTCTGCATCCTCTCATGTGTTTTCTGAATGTTGAGCAGGTTGTGTTCACTGCGGGACCTCTCCTCCTGAGAACAGAGACATGCTGATTACTGGAACTTGCAGCGACTGACTGAGCATTAAACTGTAAATGTAAAAAACCTGACATGACTACACCTGTCCAACTCTATTTCAATCAAGGTGTACTAACTATTAACCAATGGCTGTAACTCACCTGGGTCTGTTTGATGAGCTGATGGAGCTCTGTGAGCAGCTCGGCTATCTTCGTATCTGCTGACATGTTCGTGCCTTCAAGGTTTTGGCGTTCAGACAGAAACTTGTTAGAACAGCGTGCATTTGGTTCACATATAAAACCTCATTTAAAGAATCTGTCATTTTACAAGCACGGCTTATGATTGAAAAATGACTGGAGGCAGTTAATGGACCAGAACAAATTGTGTTATAAATCTGAACACTGCATTAAATGGTACATTTAAGGAAAGCCGAATTACAAAGTGGATCCAATCGCTTTTGGTTAATACTCTACTAAGTTTTCATGTCTCCTGAATAACAAGGTATCTCTGAATCGACAGATTTCTGAATGGAGTTTGGTGTAAACTCTGATATGTGAAAAAAATGGCTCGTATTGAGGCTAAAGCGACAACTGTGGCACTTTGGGTTTCAACGGCGGAAAAATGCTTAACTTTGTGTCAGCACGGCTGGCTAAAATGCTAATATTACCTTTAATAATGTAAATGAATGAGTGTTACAGCTACCGGAGCGCTAACTGTGTTATCAAGTGGTTTGTTTCGCTGATGTTAGCCGGGCTGTTAGCTAAACTGTGAGATGTGTGCTCCTGCAACAGCAGCATTAGCTGTGTATATTTATACTTTGATGACTTCATGAGCAATATACGCTTTATCTGTTTCTCAACACAACATGTAGCAGAACTTACCGGGTCAGCTCTTCTGTTTATTTATCGTCGACCTGCTAACTACACAGATTAGCTTCTTCTTCTTCTTCTTCTTCTTTGGTGTTAACGAGGATTCACACAGCGCCACCAGCTGGACGGAGTGCGGAGGCGCATGCGCAGAGGCTGTAACAGCAGTGGTGGAGAGTAACTAAGTACATTTACTCAAGTTTTGAAGTATTTGTATTTTCTGCTCCACTACACCTCAAATATAGTACTTTTTACTGCGCTACATTTATCTGAGAACTTAAGTTACTTTGCAGACTCAGATTAAAAATATAAAATACAGTCAACAAATATGAATATGATTATTATTATTTGTTAAGGTAAAATTAGCAACATTAAAGTGATGAACACATTCATGCATCAAAGATTATAATCCAGTAATATCATATTATTCTGACATGGGTCATTCTGCTTAATGAGTACTTTTGGTACTTTAAGTATATTTTGATGCAGATACTTTTGTACTTTTACTTTAGTGAAAGTTTGAATGCAGGACTTTTACTTGTAACAAAGTATTTCTACACTATTACTACAAGTACGATGTTTTAAGTTGGGAACATTTGATAAAACATGCAGAAGAAGAAAACTACAAGCAGGCTTTTAGTACTTTTACAGTAATATGTTGAATGCAAGTGTTTTACTTGTAAAGGAGTATTCTTACAGTGTAGTACTTTTACTTAAGTAAAGTATCTGAATACTTTGTCCATCACTGCAAAATGATATCTGACAACCTTTCCATCTATTTTCCTCCAACAGCTCTTTAGTGTATTTAAAGTCTGACCTGAGGCCAGTTTATGGTGAGCAAACAGCTTCACATGCTGCTCTGCTTGTTTGTATTTAGCTTTGCCCGACAGACACTATAATCGTGTTTTTAATGTGAAATAACAGAGTGACCTGCAGCCACAACACAGATTATCTTGCACACCAAAGTCAAGTCAACATGATGACTTCAGGTCAAAATAAATTCCTGCTGATTAACTTGTTTCACAGCCTGAGGAGGAATATGAAGGTCAGCAGGTAAAACTGCATCTGTGGAGAGGAATCTGACTGAAAGCCTCTTTTTATTTTTATTTGTTTTTACTTCTGTATTTATTGGAGCTCCTCACAGATACCCTGTTGGTGGTACTTTGGCCTGTGCCAGATATACAAACTGTGCTATCATCACACTTTGAGAGCGGTCGGCAGATAAACATCCTGTGAATTAATGATTAATGTCCGCTGTGGTACGATGAAGCCCGAACACTGAGGCCGGTGTGTTTATGAATCAGCGCTTTATCATTTCAAACGTTATTAACGTCCACACCTTCAGATAAACTTTGGCTGATAGCCGTTTTTTTCCAGAGAGCCAAATATCTGGACATGGATACAGAAAATACCAACAAAAAGTCAGACCTTCAAACATCTGTACAGATGTTAAATGTTCACTAGCTGCTCACTGTGTGTACTCTGTATGTGCAGCATGTTTTATAGGGCACAATATTTAAACTATTCTGCTTCTTTTTGTGCTGTTTCTGCTGCAGGTCTGTATGTACAGTCTGTTTATAGTGTACAGCAACATTATCCTGCCTCTAAAAACAATACTGCACATTATCACTTTTACTGTTATTTATTATTTATCCTTTTTATCACAGCTGTCTTCTTACAGCTGTGATAAAAAATCATTCAGACCAGCTGCTGTTAACATGATAAACAAGCTATGAAGGAATTAGTTCTCTAACAGTTGCACATACTTTCACTTTACAACTGTTCTATGTGTAAATACATGTATGTATTTATTCTATTAATGTGATTCTATGTGAACCTGTGTGAGCCACATCAAAGACTAATTTCCATCACTTTGCAACAGACAATAACGTTTTTCTAATTCTGATTTTTTAAAGTTTTCTTTTCTCTTCTCTTTTCTGCAAAACTGGGCCAAAACATACAAAAACACCACTGTGGGGGGCTTCAGGTTGGACCTGAAGACCAGGTTGATTATCAGGAATAAAGATTCAACTGACATGCTGAGGACTGGGAACAGAATCAGGGAGTGATTTTAGTTCATTAAGCATGAATGACCTCTTTAAAATGAGGTTAAAATGCATGTAGTGTGGTGTAAATATTCACCAGTCCATCAGTGAGAGTCAGGCCATAAAGCTGACAGGCTGATGATGATATCTTATCAGTAACCTGGCTCACAGCGCTGTGTGTACACTGGGTGTGTAACACGCCTGAAACGTGTGTGTGTGTACACGCCAAGATCCTGCACAGACAGAACTGAGGGCAAAATTTAACAGCTGAGACAAGTCGGCTCATATTTCTGCAAATATTGACTTTACTGAGTCTGGCAGTGGTGGAGGAAGTATCCAGGTCCTTTACTACAGTGAACATTAATACCACACTGTACTTGTATAGACTGCTGTAGTTTCATTTATAACAAAACATCAGATTTGATAAACTCCTCATATGTTTTGTTTAAAAATCTTCATTTGTCAAGTAACTAAAGCTAAAACTAAATGTAGTGAAGTAAAAAGTACAATATTTCCCTCTGATGTGGTGCAGTAGAAGTAGAAAGTGGTATGAAATGAAAAGACTCAAGTAAAGTACAAGTACCTCAAATTTGTACTTTAGTACCGTACTTGAGTAAATGTACTTAGTCACACTCCAGGACTCTCATCTTGCCTACACGAGCAGGAACACATAAAGACTTATAAAGTGCAGATTAACGTGACAAACAAGCAGAGCTCAGAGGAAACATCCTGAAGCTGCTGGATCTAAAACTTGTTTTCTCTCCTCTCTGGACTGAAGGCTGTTTATGAGCCTGCAGCTTCATGGTTTCTCTCTCTCAGCAGTTTGTCCTCTCCAGACGTCTTTCTGCCTGCAAACAGTCACGTCGCTGCTCGAGAGGAGACTCGCTGAACCTTCCAGACGTGAGGAGGAGTCTGAACCTTCATCTGCTGGTTTCTACAAACAGCTGCTGCCCGTCTGCAGTCTGCAGAAGAGCCTGAGATACATCAAAGTCAACAATAAACTCAAACCTTTAATCAGATAAACAAAAATAACAATAAACAAAGTATTTTATCTTTGTTATGTCAGGCTCTGCTTGTTATAATTATATTATATAATAATTATCATATAAATGTATAGAGTTGCTATAGACAATGGTGGAAAGGAACTAAGTACATTTACATAACTACTGTACTGAAGTACAATTTTGAGGTATTTTATTTGAATATTTTCTTTTCATGCCACTTTCTACTTCTACTCCATCACGTCAGAGGGAAATATTGTACTTTTTACTTCACTACATTTATCTGATGGCTTTAGTTACTTTAAGATTAAGATACTGATGCTTTAACTACATGAAGCTGAGAATACTTCTGTACTTTTACTACTGATACTTNTGTACTTTTACTACTGATACTTATACTACATGAAGCTGAGAATACTTCTGTACTTTTACTACTGATACCTTAACTACATGAAGCTGAGAATACTTGTGTACTTTTACTACTGATACTTATACTACATGAAGCTGAGAATACTTNACTGTGACTGAAAGCTCTCACGGTCGACTGTAACATCTGAAGTGTTTCTCCTTCAGCTGATGGAGGACGTCGAGGCCTGTAATTACAGTGTGATGATGATGAGGGTGAGTGGAGGTTAAACTCAGAGCGTGACACCATTTTTCCCTCCGCTGTTATAAACACTGTTTGTGTTTACTGCTGCTCCAGGCAACATTTACTCTCTTATGTTAAAATCCACTTGTGTCATCAGGTTAAAAACAGACTGTATTACAACACAGGCTGAAAATGTCGATGAGTTGTGAACCAAACTCTGGTTTTCTCCTCTAAACCTCTCACATAGTTTAATATGAGTAACTGTAAGAGATCAAACTTTCCAATATTATACAAGAAATGAGCAAAAATGTTGCTTCTTTTCTGGCCATTCGTTAGTATTTGTTGATACTAAAGTCCGATTCTTTTATATGTTACTGCTGCATGTTCTGCATCGGTCAGAAAATGTTCATTATCTTTGGCTGACGACGGCTGAAAAACCTTCTGCATGCAGTTCACTTCACTTTCAGCTCATTTTTATTTTTCTCTTTGGATGATCAAGTTTCAAGTTCAAGTTAAACTTTATTTGTTTTTCCAGCTCTAACAAAAATACGGCTGAAATGAAAAATAGTTTCTTCACAAACAGGATGTAAAAATCAGCATCAGGATGAAAACATAAAACACCTGAAGTGCATCAAAGAGCAATACATCATATAAAGAGCATAAAGCAGCGGAGTGAATGAGGTACAACAAGATATAGTGTATTTGTATGTTGGTGTTCTGCAGGTGTATTTAAACACAGAGCTCCTGTATACGAACAAATAAATGATTTCTTCTAATTTAATTCAAGTTTATTTATTAAAACCCCACAACAAGGGGCTACATTTGGTCCGTAGACAGGGTGGAAATATCATTTTACCTTTTTAAATCATCTCTGATAAAAGTAACGTCAACCGTTTCTGTTCACGTGCTCGTGGATGAATTATTCTGTTGTGTTCAGCAGATACAAACTGATCAAACTGATGTGACGGCGTGAAAGCTCAAAGTTTAGAGGAGCTGCTCAACACAACACAACAGATGAATGGTGCAGGAAGTAACGATCAGGAGAGAAGTGTGTCCTCCCTCGTTATAAATAAAGTACTCTTATCTTATCTTAGTAATAAGCTCTGCTGTTGCTTTGATATTGATATTGATTTAGAGTCACTGGGTCACGTTACATGGAAGCTATTGCAAAAATATCATGAATTTCTATTAAAGAAATTATTATAAAATAGAAGAAGCACTAAAATCCAGTTTGAAGAGGCGTGTCGTTTGCGTGTAGTAATAATTAGTAATAGTAATAATAGTAATAATTCTTGGTATTATTATTCTTGGAGTCCCTCTGTCACATTAATGCACAAGCTACTGAAAAAAACTGTCTGTATGTTGATGTAAAATAAAATAAATGAGTCACACATTAGTAATCAGAATACTGCGACATGAGACCAGCTTCGTATCATTTTTTAATCATAATTGTCACTGAAATGGGCACCTTCAGGTGGTGCAGGTTCAAATCTCCTCCATCTTGTTTGCTCTCATATTACTTCCATGCAAGTTTGAGATTGAACTATAACGTGTTCCACATCTGTCAGTTATTTATATTAAACATTATTACACACGTGCTCACATCCAGCACACATCTGTGGATTATTGACACTCAAGTTATTTTCTTTCTCTGCACTTTTACTCTCTGATAAGTTCAGTCCAAAGTTTGTTCTACATGGAAATGTCACGAGGTGTTTGACAAAGATTAGACGGCTGAGATGAGATAACAACACGCCCAAACACACACACACACACACACTTCCTCCTCTGTACTGGTTTTAAAGGCCGGGCCGTGCAGACGGAGGTCATTTGGACAAACAGGGACACTGAATCAGGTCAGGGCTGTGTGAAGAGAGCAGCTGCTGATAAACAAAGAAAACAATGTTGTTCTGATCTGCTGCAGAAATGAAGGTCAGACTCCATGTTCTGATTTATCTGCTGCTGATGAACACGAGCTGATGTTTTCTTCTCTGCTGAGTCAAACTCTACATGGAAGTCAAACAACAATAAAAATGCAATAAAGATATTTCAGTCACAAAAAAGGGACCAAGCACATTGTGGAGGTTTCACAGACTGACCAGAGACTGTAAATACAGCGATGCACCTGAGTGATAATAACCAGAGAGAAGCTGATTTTAGGATGCAGGCAGAGGCGGAGCAAGTATTCAGACTCTTTACTTCAGTAAAAGTACATAAGTATAATCAGGAAAAAGTATTTAAAGTATTCACAGTATAAGTACTCTCTGCAGTAAAATGTCCCCTGTGCCTGTTGTACTATTCTATCTTCTCTCATTAGATTATTATTCCTCATCATTAATGTNTGGTTTGTAAAAACAGTGAAAATAGTGAGAAATGCCGTCACAATGACCCAGAGCCCAAAGTGACACCTTCACAATGCTTGTTGTGTCCAACCAACAGTCCAAACCTCGACATTATTAAAATACATTACAATTATTCAGATCACTCAAAGGAGAAGCAGCAAATCTTCACATGTGAGAAGCTGAAATGTTTTTACAGGAAAAATCACTTCAACCATCATCAGAATAGTTTCTGATTAATTTTCTGTCAATCAGCTGATTGATTAGTTGACTGATGGTTTCAGCTGTACTTGTATAAACTGTTGTAGTNTAAAAACAGTGAAAATAGTGAGAAATGCCGTCACAATGACCCAGAGCCCAAAGTGACACCTTCACAATGCTTGTTGTGTCCAACCAACAGTCCAAACCTCGACATTATTAAAATACATTACAATTATTCAGATCATTCAAAGGAGAAGCTGAAATGTTTTTACAGGAAAAATGACATCAAAATAGTTTCCAGTTAATTTTCTGTCAATCGATTAGTTGACTAATTGTTTCAGCTGTACTTGTACATTTTCATATGTTTTATGTACAAAATCTTGATCCATAAAGTAACAAAAGCAGTCACTTAAAATGCAGTGAAGTAAAAAGTACA
>NTHP01000736.1:3952-17136 GCA_003416845.1 Oplegnathus fasciatus
TGAGCAGCTGCCACCGTCATCACAAACGGACGTCGCTTCACGTGACGCTTCAGGGGAAAGCACGTCTCATTTCTCTTAAAACATATTCCTTGTTTCCTCTCTCCTCGCTTGGTTTCCTTGCGTCTCTTTCTCGGTGGGAGGGACAAGGGCGCAGGTGAGGGAAAAGTGGATGCAATTTAAGAGACTTGGGATGTTCCCAAAACACCATTGCCGTTTTATTTTTAGATTAGGATTCCTTCAGTCTTTATTATTCAGGATGGTTTTTTTTTACCGGGAGCCAAATTATCCACAGAGGTTTCCTCCTCTTCAAAACAAACGGACCCGGTAATTAAAACAGGTGATAAAGCAGTTTCACGTTGTGTTTCTCCGACGTTCTTCGGCGGACACAGGACGTCCGGGTGGGGGGCAAGCCAAGCTGTCAGCTTTTCTCTGACTTTTCTTTGATGATTTAAGAGCAGACGTCCAATGACTAAAATCCTTCATCCGGTTAAAAGATACAGGTAAAAACAACCGAGATCTAAAGTGATGGTGACGTGACTTGAAACAATCAGTCGGCTGGGAATGTTTTAATATCAGCCGGTGCTTATGGAAAACTCTGGTAGAACGCACCGGAGCTTTTCATGTTTTACTTTAGCTTATCAATAAAAGGGCCGTGTTAGGATGCTGTTGTTTCACAGCTCTTGTAACATGGCTCCATTTCACCAGTGTTTCTGAAAGCAATGTGCTCATGTTTTGTTTTTTCTCCCTCTCTCCCAGCAGAATCCGGACCGTGTTCTGCCCTTATTCTGTCTCCAGACCTGCCAACTTGTAATGTTTATATATTTCTGTTGCTCTGTTCCTTCTCTTTCTGTGCTGGAGTTCTTTGAAGAGCTTGATGGCTACATATCCAGCCCGATATTAAATTTCTGGTCATTAACTTGAATCGTGTCTCTTCATTATACCCACACACAACATCAGGTATTTTTGGTGGTCGAGTTTATACATGTTAATTTCGGTCATGGATAGTGAAATATTTGCTGTCTGAAATATCCGACCTAAACAAATGAAGGTCGTAGTTAACAGAGGCTATTTTTAGAGCGGCCGAGCAGCGCAGCTGTGATTCATCGTGTAAACATCGTCTGGAGATCATTTTCGACCAAATGCCGACGTCTCGGCGACGTCTTCCCAATTAGCAAACACTCTCCATACGTCTTGCTGACGTAACTTCCATACATCGGGCAGACGTCGGCGAGACGTATGTGTGCTATCTGGGTAGTACTGTAGGCTACTTATAGACAGACAGACAGATTACCTGTCATTAATGAGTAGTAATTAGGGTATGATAAACTCGGGAAGTCCGGCGTCATGTAGTCCACCTTGACCCCATTGCCAACGAGCTCGCGAAATCCGGGTAGCGCGTGTAGATCATCCATGTAGTCATAGCGGAACCCATCGATCAGGAACACCAGCAACGGACGGGCCGCGAGACACTGCTGTCCCGCTCCGAACAGCAGTAGCAGCCGTGGGAAGAGACGCAGGGAGCACGTGGGTGTCTGTCCAGGAGACATGATGCTGGAGCCTCGTGCTGTCCTGCGGTCGCAGACAGTGACGACCCAAACAGGCGATGGTTCGTGCTAGAAATGAGCTGCCAGCTGTGTGGAAATACATTCATGGTGTGGGAATGATGTTCCCGTTCCACACACTGCGGTGGGCGGGGTTACAGTCTGCATGGCTGGATTAATGACATCAGCGTGTGTGGGGAGACCTGATTTGAAATGTCTGGCAATTTAAAAAGAATTTTATTGATTCCCCCATCCCATACAGACTTCATAAATAAATAGAATTAATAATAACATAGTGTATAAATACATTAAAAATTATTGCATTATTATTATCCATTAAGTCCTGCATTCATACTTAATAGTAGCCTACTGGAGTAAATGTACTGTTAGCTACTTGTCACCACTGGAAATCATGACACTGATCTTCAACTAGCACACACTGTGTCTTCTGCTAAACGCAACCCGGTCTCGCCAATATGCGTACAAATAACACGACTTTTACACTTTAAATAGCGTGCAGTGCATACGCCAAAGTCAACTTTTGCGTGCAGGTGATACGCCAATACCACGCGGTTAGGTTTAGGCACGAAAACAACTTGGTTAGGTTTGGGAAAACATCATGGTTTGGGTATAAATAACGTAACTTACGTCAGTAGACTATCGTACGTAATATTAATTAAGTTACGTACTTTACATAACTTACGTACGTAACAACAACAATAAACACAACATTAACTTTTAGCTTCACACGGGAAACGAACTGTGGTTTTCTAAGTGTAAATCCTATGTTTATTTGACTCATCCATCCATCCCAGTCATCTCCAACAGCGACTTCGTCGCTACTTATATTACATCAGCGTAACGGGGGCTTACATGATGGTCGTATGATATGCACGCAAAATTTGACTTTGGCGTTCACATTGCACGTCTTTTCACATTGTAAACCCGTGTTATTTGTACGCCTTTTGGGTGCGAGTGGGCTGGCTAAACCACAAGGACACAATTGAGAACTGTGTTTATTACTGCTGTGCTCATATTCCACCCTGGAAATGAAATACAACATGATTCTGCAACTGCATGGCTTGTTGCTCAGCTCATCGCTGCAAAAAAACAAACAAACTGATTTTGGTTGATAAAATAGAACACATCAAACACTGGTTTAAAAATTGGAAGCAAAGACCAACGACCCTGGTAGTTGTATACACGTATACAACCCATCAGGCATAGGTGGGCTTCATGTTGATGTATTAGTGAAGGTTTTTGTACAGCCAAATGATTTTGGTCCACAATGACAGAAAGAAAAACTGTGGCCTCTGCCAGGCTCGAGAGGTTATGAACAGCATTTGAAAAAGTAAAAAAAATAAATAACGGTTGATCAAAACCAGAAAGTTTTGCTAATGTATGGAAGCAAATCTCTCACCAGATTTTGAAATTTAAGAGCCTTTGAATTTCTAGCCCTGATTTTTTGTTGTTTTGGTTTTATTCTGAAGTTAAATAGAACATGAGAAAGTGGGATATTTATAATAGTCGTAAGCCTATTATTTTTGGCATGTTTAATTTATTAGTAGACACGCGATCGCACATTACATCATATAAAACTCCACGTCGCGGAACATTAAACAGGCATTCGTATGACATTATTTATTATTCACCATGAATACTATAATGAATGTGGGTTTTATCCTTATTTAGCAGGAAAGCACTGCTAATATTAGTGTCAGAGAATACAAACAAACAATTAGGGGCAACCAGCCACACCAGGACCACCAAGGCTTCCATTAAGTTGAAGAACCACTACACACGGGGCTAAACTCTAGTTTAAGGCACACCACTCGAACACGGCACGCTGGCACCCTCTAAACAGGAGGCACTGCAAATTATCAACCAAGCAATCCACAACCATCACTGGATTAAAGTGAAACCATATGGATGGCCCGCCTATGGGCTTACAGTTTCATCTAGGCTACTTCACCTGTACACCCTCCCCACGTTATTAAAACCACAAATCCCTACCCACACATACAGAAATACATATAACAATATTTTTAAAGTCTATACTCAACTCGCCCGCTAGGCGAGACCCTCCGAGCTTGGGACGCCGTCCAACTCCCTGGGTAAACGGCTTCGCTGGAGCTTGGAACGCCGTCCAACTCCCGGCCGTCCAACTCCCCGGGGAAACAGCTTCGCTGGACGGCTTGAACAGGATTCAGTCGGATGTCAATCTAACACGAGACACAGGAGTAACACACAGGGAGTGGTGGTGGCTACTGCACTCTTCTACAGTCCTGGCCCTGACTTTCTACAGGAGGCAGCAGACCTCCCCTCCTTACACAGGAACAGCTAACCCCCTACTCTGTCTGTCTTCACTGCCAGCAGTCCTAGGTAACTGCGAACGACACCCTCCTTCCCACAACAGTGCCGAGCCGCAGCAGTAATGCTCCAACCAACAAATGCAGCGTCTGCCCAGTCTTTTGTCTGCTTAGCGTCTCTCCCACGCTCTCAATCAGTCACACCTGTATTCAATTCAATCACTTCAGTCAATCGGTGACGTGGCGTCACTCAGCTCATTCACATCACAACAGGCTCGTTCGAGATGAACTGCGCCTCGCCTGGAAAGTGGACAAGATCAGGCAGCAGAAGCAGGAAGCAGTGACAAAAAGCTGCAGTCAAGTCAGACAGTTTCCAGCAGCCTTCAGAACAGGAATTCACAGAAATATTTACATCCTGTTAGATCCATCTGTAGGCTACCTGTAGTTTGCAGACCACGTTCACTTCAGCTGACTGAAGAAATTGCGGATACGTTCTTGATTGCTGATGAAGTTGAAGCAGAAGAATCCCCCTACTTTTCTATGAATGGAGAAGGTGATTTGCATTATGTGAATATTTCAAATGAACCAGAGCATATGGCCTCTGCTAGTTCATTTAGTCTAGTGCTTTGTATTTTTTCTGTTTTGCTGATGATGTCGCTCAATAATGTATTTCTTATGCTTTACTGCAATTGTCCAATAAACAACCAATAAATATATCTGAACTGAAATTTGACTCAGTGTGAATCATTTTTCTTTAGCAGTTAGCTCTTTGCACATAAATTCCACTGTATTAATCATCTTAATGGGCATATGAGATGTGGTTTGTTATGTTTAATATTTAATCTCACTAATGTAAATAGAAAAAAACTTTGTACCAATGAATTGATTGCTTTTCAGGTTCAAGATTTTGAGGCCATACAAAGTGGATTTTCCCAAAACAATAAATCTACTTTTCATTTGTCTATCATAACTTTTTATTTATTCAATGATGCCACTGTTATAATTGAGGAGAGAGTCAGAGAAAGATTGGGCAGATTTTAGCCCTTGGAAGTCATATTTATTGAATAGGCTATATAGAAAATGTATGTGAAGGCCCTGTCATTTAAAAATCATACGACCTAATTTTAAGAAATTGAACGACCTAATTAACCGTCCAAACGTTCTCACAGCTACAGATAGAGGCTACACACAGGGAGGAAAATCAACAATTATGACTACAAGACGTAAGTTTCCTTTTATCAACCACACGGTTTGTTAACAGATTAAACCCTCATTGCATAGCATTAGACTAATACAATCTAGCGTTAAATATTACAACTACACAGAGAATGAGGATTTTCTACAAAACGTGGTGTTTGTGGTCAAAACTAAGAGCCAGTCAGCGCTCTGATCAGGCAACAGCCAGGCGTTTCCCATCATGCACTGGGTCTTGCAGTCGGTGGAGAGCAACTGTGGCGCCTGGCTCTAAAATCTCGTGAGGTTATTGTTGCCCCCATGTGCATGACGTCTGAGCCAGTCAGGATCAAATCGGACACAAATCTAACTGGCATGCATTGTGCGGCGATCGCCGGTGATCGATTCTGCGCAGGCCTGGCTCATCTCGAACGAGCCTAATACTTTAAATGAGTGACCGATTGCCATCTTCGTGGCATAAGCCGTTTTCAACGGGCATAGATATGATTGGCACAGACGTCAGGGTATTTTCTCACTATGATCTTCGGATAGTCTGAAATCACAGTGTATATACATATTGATTACACCTGATATAGTTTTACTGAAAATTCCAACATTGGCTTGAGGCTGCATATATGGGTTAGCCTATAACGTTACATCTGCCTGGAGGGGGTAGCCTACCGTTAACCTAATCTCATTCATAACAGTTAACAGTCACTAAACCCAGAGCTGTCAACATTACTGTTGGAAAATTTGTTTCTCAATTTAGTTCTTACACATCTTTCATCAAGGGCCCTGATTATGTCATTTTACACTGATCCAGCATGCCGTTTTATACAGACCTACCACTCCTGATCCAACAGCATAAGCTATTTTCTACCGATATATTCTCTCACTATGATCTATCTTCAGATAGTCATCTTCCAAACAGTGTCTTTGTTAAACACTTGGGATTGTGTAAAAAATCTTAACAGTTCTGAATTTGTTGGCTGTTAACTGCGGTCTTATAATACATCCATGTTTGGTCGTCTTCTTCTTCAGTTCAGTTTAACGGCGGTTGGCACCATAAATACAACTACCACTGATGATACATGAGTGGTAAATTAGAGTCACAGATACAAATACAGATTTACAGATACAAATCACTCAGGCACAGATACTTATGAACAAGTGAAGTAGTAAGAACAAGTATTTAGTGGGGCAACAAACATGCAACTTCAACAGCTTGTTGCTTGCTTGCACTATGTGCTGTGTCCTATAATGTACTGTGATCGGTTTTGGTGCAACAGCACCACCTACTGGGTTATTTCAGTAATGAGGATGATAATAGCCCTAGCAGCACCTGTAATGTCTCTGATTATTGGCCAAAATGAACCTGCCAGTTCAGAGTATTTAAGATATTACATGTCCCGATTCCATACTAATTGTATATACAGTATGCACTAGATACAAATTTAATAATATAACACTCTGAAAGGGTCCATTAATGACTACTATTGATATTTTAAGTATGTGTTGCTAATGATATACTTTTGTACTTTTACTAAGTAAAACTTTAAATTCTGGATTTTACTTGTATTTTTACATTGTGGTATTTCTACTTTTACAAAAGTAAATGATCTGAATACTTCTTCCCACACTGTGTATTATATACTAATTGTCACAGTATTACTATCTTTGCAGTTAGTACACAGGTAAAATGTTTTTCACCATTTTGCACCAACAGGAAATGATACAAGACAATAAGCTGTGTCAATCAAACTTCACAAAAAGACAGGTTTTTATCCACAGCTAGTGTTTGAAATCCTATTGTACAGGACTCTGAAGAAAATGTACAATAGTGTAAGTCCTACTACAATTATCTATCTTTCCCAATATAGTCGCTACTTACTGTATTTGGTTTTGTATTACAACCTAGCGTACATTAAATGAAATTTTAGCTTTGTAAGGTACCTCCATCACACAATTCTAGCCCATTATAGCTGTCACTGTCAGTGGCAGGTGAGCATCAGCAACACAATGACACAAAATTAGAAGGTATTTATTAACATTTTCCCTCCATTTCACCAAACCACAAGCATTTCTTTATTTTTATTTGGATACAACACCTAGAGAAGACATAACACATTTTGAACTGCTGATCATTTCAATTTAAGACAAAGAAAAGAAAATAATGTTGCTATATTTTCACAAAATTTAATTCCTCTATCAAATGATAGTATATATAGTATAATACTATACTGAAACTTATTATACTCACACTTTAAGCCACATCTCTACAAGGTAACAGCCTGTCAAATAAGATTTTTTTCACCACAAGCCTTTACTTATGGCAAGACATATCATAATATGTAACAAACCCGTCAAATCAGTTGGAGGCCTACTGGTGAAGACATTTTGACCCCTGATAAAAAACAAAACAACATACTGATCATGTAGCCCACATATTGGATATTGGATAGTCAACACCCTCTGTCCTTGACCCTCGATTGTGATAAGGAAAAACCCTTTAACGGGATATATTACATGTAATAAAAATGCTGAATTGAATGGATAGAGTGTAGCTTCAGCTCTGTTACAGTGACACAAATCTGATCATATCATAAAAAGAATTTGCTCAATTGCATATGTAGGTCTGTTTTGTAATTACAGATTATCACTATCAGCACATACTGACACAATGAAGGTGTAACAAAACACTAGTAGGAGTAGGAGACTATTAGTTGATTAATTGTTTTAAATCAGTTTTTAAGAAAAAATGCCAAAATTCTCTGATTCCAGCTTTTTACATTTGAATACTTTCTAGTTTCTTTAGTCTTCCATGATTGTAAACTGAATATCAGTGGGTTTTGGACTGTGGGCGAGACAAAACAATACATTTGAAGACGTCAAAGGCTTTGGGAAATTGTGATGGACATTTTTCACTACTTTCTGACATTTTGTAGACCAAACAAAAAGGGCTTAATGAGAGAAAATAATTTATAGATTAATGGATAATGAAAACATTTTGCTCTGACGAAGATGAAATTGCAGGTACATGTAATGTGCGTATAATTACAGTCCTTCTTCCATGAGCCCTAACTCTCTACCTTAATGGACTGCTCACCTCTTCTAGCTTGTGAACCCGTGAGTCTCAATAATCCAGCAATTAGAAAGTTGTCAACTTGAGTATGGCAGTAGGGCGTTCTTCCGTATTGAATTTTCGAAGACATGGAGGAATCTGTTATCTGTTCCGTTTACCCTTTTTTAAGCTGGGCCCCAGTGCCTGCAGTATTGCTTTCTCATAAGGCAGTAACGTTGATCACATTAAAACACACAACAGTGGTGTAACCAAACATTGTTATTTTATTATCTTAAAAAGTAACACAATCCCCATAGGGTATCACATACACTACAACAACGGTAACACCAGTACTACACATCCAAGGGACTTTCAGATATTATAGACATTTAAAAAATCCCTCTTTTTATTGTTTAAATTATTTGACTAGGCATGACAGATAAACATCATTTACAGGTATGACATACCGTCACCATTAGAAACAATGTTATTGTTGAACCTCCACTTTTATAAACCACCGCCGATGTTAAGGGAAGACATTTCATGGACTGTCAGTGTAGAAAAGGGATGGAAGGTTACAGGACTGTGGCTGGAGGAGACTAGGGGTTGATGGAGGGCCACTGGGCCAGACAGGAGCAGGGGAGATTGGGGTAGGGTGCAGTGCAAACATCAGACATGAGGGATGGACCCCATGACCTCCACCTGGCAGGGGACTACGGCCCTATTTTACTGGTGGAACAGAGACAAGAACCCCACTATGGCTGTGGAACAGGAACTGTGGTACAATAGAGATTAAACTCCACTGTAGGGACAGGAACTCAACTGTAGCGGTAAACCCAAGGTTAGTGGAACAATAGAGACTGAAACTACTGTATTTGGGGTACCCTCTAAATGGTAGAGAGTCTTGACCAACAGAATCTGGACTTATCCCTGTCTGTGTCTTTCTGTAGTCATAGAATAGGGGATAAAGCCCAACTATGTGGGAACAACTGGCCCTGCAAACCTCTGCAGAGGTACAATCCTACTGTAATGATGTAGTAAGGACTAAAGCCGTACTGTTGTGGGCTTTGTAATGGATTGGAAGCCTACTGTTGGGTTAGAGCAGAGACAAGAGCCCTATTGCAGATACAGAAAGGATGTACAGTATACCCCTAGAATATTAACAGAAGAAGGACTAAAATCCTTAAGTAGTATTGGAACCCTGCTGACATTGTTCTCCAAGTATTCTAGGATTGTAGCCCCTAATTTACAGAGACTAGAATCTGAATTGGAAGCACCTCCAAGGGTCCCCCTTGGATTTTAGTCCCTAGCGCCCCTGTGGACTAAAACCAAAGAACAGCAGACAGACTGTAAATATCTTCCAGTTTTAGAAGAGAGATTAGAATCATAAAATATTGACAGAATGGTAACATTTTTTAAAGAACCCAAACATCAGTCCATTGGGGACAGGATATAAACCAGTACCCTGGTACAGAGGGAGAAGAGAGTAAAGCCCGAGTATTAGTAGTCTGAAGCATACTGAACCTTTTAGTGTAGTGGTAACACATAAGGTTGGACCCTTGTATGGTGGCAGGATGCAGAGTGAGAACTAAAACCCAACAGTAGGTCAGGGAGTACAATCCTACGGCAGTGGTTACATCATACCCAGAGCCATTTAACTAGTTATTTAATGGGATCAAGGAAGAAGTGTTTGTTACATTTGTTCTGAGCACATGGTGGTGAGTGGGGTAAAGTTCCAGTCTAACATTGCAGGAGTTCGATACCCAGCGGTAGTAAGTCCGGCTTGGTCGTGCGTTCCAACAAACATAATGTGTACGCAGGTGGAAGCCAGTGAGGGTTCTTGTCCTTGACGCTACACTAGTGACTCCTACTGGTCAGTTGTGGTGCCTGGACAGTTGCCCAGACCAGCAGAATAAATAGTTAGTTGTGACAAGGACTGCAGGACAGAGAGAACTGAGCAGCCCACATTAAGAGACAACGGGGAAATCTATGAAAGTAGATGATGACCATCAGGTCCTACCATACAAGTTAACTCAAGGTAAGAGCGACAAGTGTCCTGATATACACCTTTCTTTAACCAAAAGCAGCTACACTTGTATCTTTTACTGAGGCACACTTAAAGGGTCAGTCAGCTTCAAATGAAGTGCTTGTTGGATCACGGAACAGCAAACCTTTCTGATGTTGAAATTGATGCAGCCAGGAAGAGCCTATAGTGGCAGACTTTTCGCCCCGCCTTCCAGTGTGTAAATTGAGAACACACTTAAAGTTGTGCGTGGCAATTCAGAACAGGTAAAAACACTGACTGTAGACATGGTCAGATAACATGTCGTATGAACTAGTTTGTTTAAAGTATACTGAACCTCTTAAGGCTAATACTTTATATTTTCTGCGTCGCTATGAGGATCCATGTGACGTAAGTGTCATCTACAGCTAATGTCTGCAGGCGTCCATGCAGACACCTGTGTAGATGACCGCACACTGACCAAAATGTATGCCCATGATGAACTGGTTTTGGAGTATATCTGGGGTCTTACAGTGTGCATATCCTGGCTGAATCTGATATTTACTTCTTTGTGCCTCACCACAGCGGGCTAGCTTGCATTGCTGTATGTCAGTATTTTCAGTTACACGTCTTATTGGTGAGAAGGCTTACACTATTTGGTTAAAGTCCCTTTCTGAGATCTGGACAGAGGTTTTGACGAGGAAGTCATGTACCACTAGAGGCTGTAATGATGAGGAGAAGTAGAGGGGGTGGGGTGCAGCTGAACCACAATGTTATCATGTACCATTAGAAGGGACCTTGTTAGTGAAGAAAGGGAAAGGGAGTCCAGCACTTTGATGTGTAGTGTGCTAGTGTATAGTATATGTGTGTGTATGCGTGTGTGTGTGTGTGTGTGTAGACATTCACAGGCTAAAGGCTGATGACAGTGTGATAGCAGAAAGGATGGGCTGTGTTTTTGCTGCTGTGGAGGTAGTTGTAGAGGAGCCCATAGGATGACAACACTGGGATGACTGACAGCTCCCTGAGCCTATAGGAGGATAGGAAATGATTGACCTATAGGACTGTGGGAGTTTTATAATGAGACCAACACATTTCGAATGTAGGTCTTATTTCACATCTCCCTGTGCCATAGTTAGTGGTCGCCCCGCACGTCTGTTCAGTCACTGTGTAATCCCAGTCCTGTCACCAAAATGCTTCATAGAAGGGACTAAATGACCATTGCTAAAAGTATGCAGGAAAAACCTAACCTAAAAAAAAGTGTAAGCAGCCATTTAATACTATATTCCAACTATATCATCACTCTTTTTATTTTGACTATTATCATGGCCGTCACTGACCATAATACATCTTAGCACCAGGAGTGAGAGTGGCTCAGGGCTTTGATTCAAACGGTTTAAAAAAAACCTCAAGTAGTCATGAACATGTAAATGAACGGTAAAGTTGTGTATAACTAAAAAAATAAAGTCACATCCCTGCTTGCTGTGTATAACACTGGTCTGGACGCATTGTTTTTCTGAAACATCTCATATTCTCTGTTGGACACTCAGCCACCTCAAGTGCCAGTACAGCTGCTCCTTATGAATGTGCACTCATACACCCAGAGCTGGCCTTTAATGTGCAGCAGAATCTACATTCTCTGATGACAGGATTTTGACATTTAATTTCAAATTCACTATCCATCTAGTGAAAATGGTCAGTGAATTTTGCTGGTTAAAATCTCCCAAGTCTTAGTAGAAGTCAGCTACTCACTTTTTAACAGCTTGGTTGTGAAACTCAACAGGGATGTGACCGGAACCCCTCATGTCCACTGGATGCAGCCGCGTCATGTCTTCAAGCTGTCTATACACATTTAGTGCTGTTCAGTTCAGTTGTTCTAGGTTTTTCTGCTTCAAGTGTTTCCTGGAATGAAGGTGCTTTGTGTCTAATGTTGCTTAGCCAACATTTTCTGTGTCTTTATCTTTCTCTCTCTCCACCCACTCCCCATCCTTCTCTGTCTTCAACCGGAAATGTATATAAGCAATAAATGGTGAAAACTGTCCTGCAGGACCTCAAGCTTATATCTGAACACCACTGTGAAGTGACTCTGAAAACAAACTATATATATGTACGTAAGTCAGTAAAAACAACGAAGCATGTTATTAAATATCAATTTCATGTCAACATAAACATAAGCATTTATACACTGTATATAAGTTAACTTGTAATGCAATATATATACTGTATTCAGCTTTTTTAATGTCACCTCTCTGATTTCTAAGTATCTTATTTTATATTTTATTTATTTATTTCAAATATTATCTAGAAGTTTCCTTACCACTCAGCCTGTCTCTGTGCTGATGTAACGTGAATTTCTGCTCAGCGATCAATAAAGTTTTATCTTGTCTTTTTTGGGAAAAAACACACCTGGCCTGTTATGATAGTGGAGTGGAAAGAGCATGTGTTCAGTGGACATGGGCACATTGGCTGGAATGGCAGAGGATTGTTTCGGGCAGCCGTGGCAGAGCTGAAACATGACGTAACTGCATCGTGTGGGCATAAGGGGTAACACAAAAACAGAGAAAAAAGTGGAAGAAGATCTGTCTAAACAGTCTGTAATCAAAAATCTCATCCCTGGAGCTACACCTCAGGCTGTCCATATATCTGACAACAGTGGGAGGGTTAAAACTGGCAAGAATGTTCAGGCAGTTCAGATGGGCATCATGGCATCCAACAGATCCAAGAACTGCTCAGCTTCATTCTACAGAGGGTGTTACAGTGAAAACAGTCCTGGTTACAGGTTACTCATTTGACTGTCTAACCACCTCACATTGTTGTTGCATTTTGGAGTGATGGTCAACTGTATTAACTCATTGTTATTTCCTGTGGCACTGTGATTCATTTTAAAGAAGAGCTAACAGGGACAAGTAGTGAGTAGGAGCTGGATCAGTGAGAGTGTGTGTACCATCAGTAACAGTAGTCAGCAGAGCTGCATCTCTTCAGTGTGTAATACCAGGAGACACCACTAGAGGGAGATGCACTGATCTGGAGCAGCTGGAATGGGAGTGGAAATAACATGACCTGAGATTACAGATTATACAAACACCCCCCTCCCCCCCCCA
>NTHP01000736.1:17409-42469 GCA_003416845.1 Oplegnathus fasciatus
CACACACACACACACACACACACACACAGAAATAGAACCACATAAGTGAAACAACACAACACCAGTGTGTAAACTAGAGGCTGTAGAATGACATGGTCAGAGTCTGCCCAGTGGCCTGGTGTGTTTGTGTCTGTGTGTGTGTGTGCGAGAGAGAGAGCGGTTTCCTGGTGGTCTGAGTTCCTCTGTTTGTATCTATCAGACTGTATGTGTGTATGGTGTGTTTGTGTGTGTGTGTGTGTGTGTTACAGCTATAGTTCCACAGTGGGCCTGTGGCAGCTCCACTGATTGAGACAGTCTGTCAGTCTAAAGGTGTAACAGTCCTTGGGGGTGGGACTTTTATTTTCTGGCCCCTGGTTGATTGGCTCTCAGTGCTCCACCCAGCCCTTAGTTCCGTCCCTAGACGCTGGTGATTGACGCAAGGCAGGTACTGGGCTTCTGGAGTTTCTCTGGTTGGGTGCCGGCAGGTTCTGGGATGGTGCGGAAGGAGAAGGGGGGACCGTTGCCGGTAGTGATGCCGAGGTGGCCGGGGCTCAGCGCCAGGTTTTGCCGACGGTTACTCTCCACTATGGAAGAGGTGTTAGATGCTAGGCTCTCCCTTGTTCTGCAGAGAGACACAATAAGAAATTATACAACCACAAAGGGCCAAAGGAAGTGAAGCGTCCACTTCTGCTGGAGACAAACGAGGAGGTAGCGGACAACAGAACTACATTCTCTGTAGACATTCAGATTTTTGTTCATCATCACATCACAGAGAAATACATATTTAATAACCAGTTGGATTAGAACACTCACTTTGCTACTGCCTCAACACTACTGACAGAACTGTGCTCGATCCAAAACTTATTATTAATTACTTATACTTTGTTCAAACACTGATTTCTATGTTCTATAAAGCGGTCTAACTTTGGGCAGGGGAAGAGACTGTATCAGGCAGAGTGTGTATTAATTGGTCATATAAAATGACAGAAGATTTTTGAATTTGTCTAATCTCCTTCGCTGAAAGCAAAAACAACCAAATGCGAAGTTGGTTCCAATGACAGTGAGCTCAGCAGGAAAATGATGCCTGATTGTGTCCTTAACATTGAGACCATGTCTACATTAAGCCAGTTACATTTAAAAATGCATAACTTTCTCTCAATTTCAGCCCTACGTGCAGACTAAAACTGTTTTCTCACCCAAAAACTGAGCATTACCAAAACAGCCTCCAGAGTGTATAAATCTTAAATCATCATCTTTGTGCTTCAGTGTGTATGGGGTAAACAGAGCTTTTCCAAAATGATGATGTAAGCCTCCCGAGTGAGGGTCGGGGCTGTGTGGCAGTAAAGTTTAAGAAGGACTTTCTGTCGCCTCCAACTTTCTCTGTGATTTGTGATTCTCTGTGACATTTTAAATGTCAATATAGGCGAATACACATCAGAGCTGTTGTCATTAACCTGGATTTATACTGATTTTGACGATTATAAAATAAGGATTTTTTATCACCACACCGCAGCAGCTTCAGAATGACTGCTGATTAATAGTATTTATGGGCCACAATTAAATCACTATTTCATTACTTGTTTTGTTGACAACAGAAAGAGAAAAATATGTAAATGAGAACACCTCAATTGTGAATTTGGCTGTACGTTTCACATTGAAATGACTTTGTCAGACCACGTTGCGGTCATAAAATAATGATTTGGGCAGCTGGACTTTCCCTTCCAGTCTTCACCAGATGTTGGCTGTGACTTGTATGACTGTGTTTTGTTAGAGAGCGAACAAGAGATTCAGCTGTTTGTCTGTTGTTCAGGTGTTTCACTGTGGGCAGAGGTCTCTCTGATAACCATCTGGAAATGCTAGTGTGGATGCAAGTCGTTTTTTTATGTTTTAAAAATTAGACAGCTTAGTGTGGACTCCAGGATACTCTACAACTTCTACAGGTGCACCACAGAGAGTATCCTGACTGGCTGCATCACCGCCTGGTATGGCAGTTGCACCGCCCTCAACCGTAAGGCTCTACAGAGGGTGGTGAAAACTGCTCAGCACAACACCAGGAAGGAGCTGCCATCCATGGAGGACATCTACACCCAGCTGTGCAAGAAGAAGGCCAACAGGATCATTAAAAACCCCAACCACCTCAGCCACAAACTGTTCTGCCGGCTGCCGTCTGGCAGGCGGTATCGCAGCATCCGGTCCCGCACCACCAGGCTCAGGGACAGCTTCATCCCTCAGGCCGTAAGACTGTTGAACTCTTGAGCTCACATGCTCATTACTGCCACTTTATTTCACTTGCACCTTATTAATACTGTCATCACTTGACCCCACTGCTGTTACTTACTGGTTACTACTGGTCTTCGTCTATATTTATATTTTTATACATTTATTACTACTACCATTCATACCTGCATTTTGTTACTTTTGCACACCTGCCTCAACAGTATTTTATATATGTATATATATATATATGTATATGTAAATATATAGTATATATTTCTATTTCTATTCCATTTTATATTTTGATATTTTATTCTAGTGTGTTATATTTTATATTTTATATACTATATTCTATTCTCATATTTGGAACTTTTGCACTATTTTATATCTCATGTCCTCCTTTTTTCAAGTTCTCCTTTTACTTTATATTACATTTTGTGAGCACTGTTGGAGGGCCTGGGATTTAAGAATTTCACTGCCAACGACTGCTTCCTGTAATTGTTGTGCATATGACAATAAATATCTTGAAATCTTAAAAAACATAGTCAGACCCCCAGGGAAAATATTTGCTTTTTGGCCCCTATTAACACCTCACCCTCCTTGCATCTCTCTGCAGTGTGTATGTACCCTGCGGCCTCTGGGTTCCCCCTTAACTACAGTGCAGAGCTCATTATGGCAGTCTCATTATTTTCCCAGAAATCAATCTGTACTCCTATGGTCATACTGTATATACACATGCATATACTGTATATGTGAATATATACACACACTTAAAAAATGTTATTTATTATATATATATATATACACACACACACATATACTGTATATAAATGAAGTTCTATCTTATCTGTCTGACCCAATATTAAAAAACTCAGATCTATATTTGTCAACTCTGTACATAACTATAACACTATATATCAGTGGCTGATATATTATTGTCCGATACATAGGAAAATTAAATAATTATTATTGTTCTGATAATTTCAGCCGATGATTATGTCCGATAATATAGAGCCTTGGCTGCGGACTGGAGACGGCACTCGAAACCTGGTTCTGAATGGGGAGTTTGGCTGTGTTCCTTTCTCTCCTCTCCTCTGCTCTCTGTGTCTGTGTTTGTGTTTGCACGAGGAAGTGCAACAAAATCCTCCTTTAAGGGAGACTTTCAATTTATCAAACAGCTGTTAAAGCAGAACACAAACTTAACAAACAGAAATCCCTGGCAACTATGTCGCTCACTCCCTTAGGGACAGAAGATAGATAACTATCATTTGTAAACTATTTGGAATTTAGAGACTAAATATTATTATTGATATGGTTTATTAAAGGAAAGGTGACCAGTTGGTAGCATTAAGATAGCTGGTACAACAATACAGCCTTTGAGTTTAAGTTCCTTATAAAATTTATTTACTTACAAATGTTGAAAACTAAACAAATTAGATTTAATAAGGGATTCTAAAGGATTCTCATTTAACAAGTACATCTGATACTGGATTCAGATTCAATAAAATTATGCTGAATGCTAACTCTAGACATAGGTGTGACATAGGGCTGCTTATTTCACTGTGTTGCAAATCACCCTCTTTATGGCCATTTGGATGACGGTTTGCGTTCTTCGGCATGGCACGGATGCAGGCAGGAAATTTGCATGAAACAACACAACACAAACAAACATGGAGAAGAGTGAACGTGATACAGAACGGAGTAATTCCGAACAGGAGAAGGACTCTGACCAGCCAAGACAAAACGAGGAGCTCCTTTCTAAAAGAGGGGCTACTTCTGTTGCATGGACGTGGTCTGGGTATGAAAAGTCTGACACGGACCAGAAAACCGTAGTTTGCAAATTATGCCGCCACTTGTGGTAATTTTAAATAAATTATTTATTCATCGAAGTTACAGAAAATCATAGGTGTAACGTTAGTGCTAAAGCGTATGTCATGCAAGAGAGCCAATAAAAACAAACGTAATGATCAAAGTTGTCATATTGACATTTAAGGTGTGTTGATTGATTCACGATGTCAATTTTTCTACAGTCTGTAACTAGCTAATGTTAACTAGTGTGGTCAGTTATAGTTGACGAATGTACATAGACTTGCCACCGTAGGAACACTGGTTACATCACCTTTGTAATGAGCCACAACTCAACCGTGCGCGTGTGCGCATGTGTGTGAGTCATAGGTGCGCTCCGGTACTTAAACAAACAGCACTATACTTCTGCAGAAAATTTGTTATATTGGGATATGTATCGTTATCTGGATATGAAATGACCTACATCAGGATATGAGATTTTGGTCATATCGCACAGCCCTAGTGTGACAGCCTGTCTTAAATCAGATGGACTGACCCAGATTCTGTCTATTACAAAACTACTGATAATACTTTTCCCAACTGCAGAAAGTAGGATGATTTATTTTTGCAAATGTCACTTGCAGTATTCTCTATTCTCATATGTCAGTGGGGCTAAAACATTATCAGCTTAACTGATACCAAATGGAATGAATGAAATATAAATTCAAGCTTACAAGGACAAAAATGTACTACTTTTTGCTAACAATCCCACAATGAGAATGGCAAATGTGCCAATATAGTACCGGGTACAGAAAGATATAATATGTATGTATGTATGTATGTATGTATGTATGTATGCAGTATGTGTAAACGTTCTCACCGTGGTGAGTTGAATCCACTGTCGACAGTGACGGAGCTGGAGTCCATACTGTCCAGTCTAGCTGAGTGGGCTGACTGCTGGTTCTGACTGGGCTCTGGAAGGTTCTCTTTAGCACCAGGGAAGGTGAGGGTTCTTTCAAACCTCCTCTGTAGATCCCTCTCCTTCTCTCTCTCCAACAGCCACTGCATGGTCCCCGCTCCACCTCCTCCTATCCCAACAACGCCTCCTCCAGCCTTCTCATCCTCTGCTCGACTTTTAGTCCCCCCCTCCTCAAGTTCATCGTCGTCTGAGACGTTGTAGTAGTCGAAGGAGGCCTCTGCAGCACTGGTCGTGGGTTCAATACCCTGTGGGGGGGCAGATGGTGTGGCCACCAGAGGTTTGGGGGCATCAAAGGCCTCCTGGGAATCAAGCGCATCACAGGACGAAGACAGAGTAGAGGAGGCGAGGGCTGGGGGTTTTCTCAGGGAGCTGTAGCCGGGCAAAGGGAGGCTAGGAGGAGGTTTGAAGAGTGTGTCTTTACTAAAGATCTCCTTACGTTTCTCCTGACCAGAGGAGGCACTATGGGGAGGTCGTCCATTAGGAAGGGGGGGGTCAGGAATAGAGAGAGGTATTGGAGGCAGGCTGCCACCCTTAGGTCCCACCTTTGACAAGTCCTCCTTATTCTCTAGGGGATGGGGTGTCTGTCTGTCAGTGCTGCCTAGTTTTAATCCATCATGGCTATTTTTGCCCAGAGTTCCAAGAGGGTTTGCTGTTGTGAGGACAGCCTCAGAGGAACCGGCACATTGAAAGTAATCGTCAGGAGGGATGGAGGTGGGCAGTGGTTTGGGTGAGTATGCTGGCAGGCTGTCCCTGCTCTTACTCTTCTCTAAGCTCCTGCCACCATCCAACCCCAGAGAATCCGCAGGCAGCTTAGCTGAAGGGGGGGTGGCACGAGAGTAGTGAGAAGAGCTCTGATTGGCTCTCAGGGTACCATCGTCAGTATAGTAACGGCTCCGGTCGTCATAATAATCAGGTGGTCCAATCAACCCAGCTCCGAGTGGTCCTTTAGAATTGTCCATGGATCTGGAACGTTCCTTGGCCTTGTCGCTGCGTTCGTTCCTTGACTTCCTCTCCTGGGTATGCGAGTGTGAGCGGTGGACTTTGGAGTGGTGGGCTGACGGGCCATGGCTTGGCTCAGGGAAAGGCATTTCTGTGCGTCGCTTGGCAAGCTCTCCAGACACATCCCACTCTGGGGTGACAGGCAGGTGGGAGGAGTCGAGAATGTTGGGGTTGCTGTGTGCCAGGTGAAGCCGGGCCCGCTGCCGCTCCATGGCCAGGGCATGTTCCCTCGGTGACCGAGCCAGTGAGGACGAATAGGCTCTGTAGTCCCTGTCGGTCAGCTCCAGGTGGGAACCATCGCTTGGCTCACCACGGGATGCCCTGGTCTTGCTGTGTGAGCGGCTGAGTTTGGTCTGAGACTGCCTCCTGTGTCTACCCCCACTTCTCCTACTCCTGGAGCTCTGATTGGCTGACGATGCTTTGCTCCTCTGGGCACGCTCTTCTTCGAGACGCTTCATGACCGCTGTGTGTCGGGCGAGGTTCTCCACGGTGAGGTCAGGGTTAATTCTACGGATGATCTCCATCTCTACATGGCGTGGCAGCTGGCTGGGCGCCTCCTCATCGCGGAGCGGCCACTCCTCAGGGGGGAACTGTGCAGAAAAAGTGGCCAGCTGCTTGGTCTTGTCCTTCTTAAAGCTCAGACGGAACAGCTTCAGGCCAAATTTCCGACTTCCTGTACCACTTCCTCCACCTGCTTGTTTCTCTATCTCTCCAGTTCCTCCTCCCCCTCCTCCTCCTCCTCCCCCGCCTCCCCCTCCTCGGTGCTTGGTGAGTGTGTCCGTCTTGAAGGGGAACCCGAGGGTGCTGCGACTCTTTTCTGTGTTGCCCCCTGCTTGCTGAGGAGGTGTTTGTGGGGAGTGCGGGGACGAGTACGCCTCCCGGTGGTCTTTAGGGGATCTGCGCTGCAGGGTGGTGTGGTGGCTAGGGGGGTCTTCTCCACGGTAACTGCTGTTGTAAAAAGAATCCCCACCTCCTCCACCTCCCCCACTGTGGTTTTGACTAGACTTTGGGTGTGTTCGATCTCGCACAACTCCAGAGGTGGACGGGGTGATGGTGCCAGAGAGAGGGGAGGTGCACTGTGTCTGCTGATGCTGCTGTTGGTTTTGATGTGGCTGCTGTTGGTGTCGGTCAGCGGATCGCTCGTCTAAGTGGTACCACTTGGAGCTGGTTCTGATTAGGCTTGGAGTGATGAAGTAAGTCTGAGGGGTTACAATAAAATATCCGTCGGGTGTTGGGTAGATCTTACGCTCACGGACCAGCATGCTTAGCGTGTGGTGCAGAACCTCCTCTGTTGGCGTGGGAACACCTGAGCAAAATCAGAGACAAGAAACAGTTTGAGCAGGGACATTTCACAAAGGTCCACATTAGATTCTCTTTTCATTACATTTAAATCCAAGAAATCAAACTTCAGGAGATTTTTTTAATGGAAAATTTATGATTATGTCTAGAATCCAAAATCTATGTGAAACCTATGCATTCAAAGGTACACATACTCTCATAATGAAGAATCAATGATAACACCTAATATTCTGATTGCAGGTTTTTCGAGAGATGATGCAGCAACTTTTTCACAATCAAGTAACACAGGAAGTTTTTTGGAACCATTCCCTGCATTATCCGTTTAGCCCTTGCTCTACCTCTACCTATAAAACCTTTTAATTAACATTTTAATTGCCCACTATCAGTAAACTAAAAGCAGCTATAATGTGAATCATCAGGTGAAGTTTATGAACCTGTGAATGACACAGTGTGTGCATTCATTTCAGTTTACAAATATCTAGAAAGCCGTTCTGCTTCAACTCTCCTCCTATTTTCTTCTAATCTCTTTCTCATTCATCCGTTCTACTTCTTCTCTATTTTCCTGCTCTCTCTCCCCCTTTCTCCTTCTTCCACTAGCCTCTCTCCCTTTCTCTCTCTTCTAAGTATCTCCTGCTCTCTCTCCCTCGTCAGTCTGGAGGTATTACTGCCAGTTACATCATAACAGCCTTTCAGCCCAGCCAGAATGATGCAACACCATGCAGACAGACAGACTGCACATACACACATGCACACACACAATGTTTATCCATCCCTTTTCCTCTCCATCTTATTGATAAGAAGGCCAAGCAGAGGGAAGGAGGTGCAGACAGAAGCAGGCTGTGTCTGAAAGCTAATCGTTACATCAACACAGTCACGCTTCCACATTGTAATGTAACAACATGAATCTGATCACTCTCTGTTCTCAGTGTACTGGCATGAGAGAAAAACTTGTAACAGCTGTCTTCTATTAATGAGGAGACTCGTGTGAATGAGTTTGTGAGAGTTCCAGGTCCAGACTGGTTGGTACACTGAAAAAACTGCACAGCTATTGATTTTATCTGCCCGTAAAACTGAAGTGAGCGCACCTGAAATGTTGCTAATAATAAAAAAAAGTACAGCAGGTCAAAATGGAAGCAGGAAATGGGTGGGTGCACTGTGAGGGATGTTCACAACGGACAGTTTGGAGAATCATTTTACCGTTCTCCTTCGTTTTCCTACACAGCCCCTAAGGAGACGTTGGCAAAAAAAAAAATCTTTAAGTTTGGACACGAGAAAGTTTCACGTGAAAGTTACACGAGCAAGTTTCACGTGCTCATGAGATAGTTTCAGATAGCTTCAGGTGATGGAGACGTCTGGTTCCTCTGAGTTCAACACCCTTTGGGTCTAGTTCGTTTAGAATTAAATTAACGTCTTCTTTCCTGACGTGTATTCCATTCTCCTTGCATTATGAGTACAGCCACCTATACCCGTAGTTACCCGATCAAAGCTAGTGTATCCCTTGCACTGAAACAGAGTACAAGACTTCAAAATTTGTTTTAAATGTTGTTCAGAGACAATATAACGGTGACAACTTGCAAGCAAAGCAGTAATGTCCTTATAATGAAGTCCAAGGTTAAAATATAGCTTAACTAACTCCTGTATTGTCATTTCCACACACAAACATAGCAGGCCGAAATTCACTCGGTGGTCTCCTGTGCGTGCCATGTATCACATGCACACGCAATACTTTCTCGTGAGCACCAGAAAGTTAAAGATTATTTGTTTTTGCCCATGTCCCCTTAGGGGCTTCGTATTTTCCTAATAAGTTTGAGTCATTTTGTCCGTTTGTTTAAAGCCTGTCTGATCGTCTATGCTCATGCTGACCTGTCACACTTCTTATTAGTGATGTCACTGTGTTCCCAGTAATAACCTGGTGAGTAAAAGGTTTTTATTACTAACCCTAACCTTGTACACTCCCCATGTGTCAGATGCTGAGAGGGTATAGAGCGTAGAGCAGCCGCAGTTTACCTTACACTCTGAAGTAGGTCTTTTTGTACACCAATGGTTACCAATCTTCATCCTGTCAGATGAGCTCAAGTACCCCTTCATCCACATGTGTTTGGAAAACATTCTCTATTAATTACAAGATTTGTTTCATAAAAGCAATGGTGATCCTGGAATTGTCCATGTTTAGGCTTTTTTCATGTTTTTCAGTAGATTTGATCAATGAGCAATTTGCATTCATACTGCCACTTAGTGACAGATGTTGGATGCCCAGAAATTACATTGCATGTTTTTTGTGTACTAAACTTTAGCACACAAAAAACATGCAATTTAGCAGCTAGAGCATACATTATTTACTCTGTAAACCACATGTCCTGTGTTCTCCTTTGAGAAACAATCAGAAACCAAAAGGGAGAAATGTATAAACCTATTTACATACCCTTCTTTCCATTAATTTGTCAGAATACTGTTAGTTCTCTGTGTACTTAGATAGATGGAGAACTTGTTTCCATACAGCCAATCAAATGGCTTCATTTTAAACAGCTATACAGATTTATAAAGCAGTAACGTCAGTGTTGTATCATAGGCAAACGGTCACACTGAGCCAGAGAGCAGCCTGCTACACAACACAAGAACCACAGACTTAAAGCAATGACCCACATTAGCTTTCCTGCTAAATTATCCTTCTTACCTAATTTAAAAAACACACATCTTGTCCTCCACCTAAGCTTGTTGAACAAACCAAACAAACATTCACCAGGGAAAAGTGCACTGCTAACGTCAGTTTGCAGGCTAGATAGCTAATTAGCTGCTCAGCTGCAGCACATTAAACAGCATGTAAGCATACCTGCAAATATCACTTCTGTCAGTTTAGAGGTTGCTGTGGTCCTTATTCTTCAATATCACTGACAATACACGGTCTGCCCGAGACTTGTAAGCTGCAGCACAAATTTGTTAACTTTGTCTGTCAATCTCTTTGTCTCTTGTGTAAGAAGAAGAAATCTCCACTATAAAACACTGCAGGAAACCCTGCTCTCAATCACAGCAGGTGGTGCTCAGGTGTTACAGCTGACCCAGGTTGGTAGGGGCGTGTCCTGTGCAGTTAATTCTTTTAACTCCCAAATTATATTATACATTACATATTTATATTTTTTAAGTTTAGCTGAGCTACTCCACAATCTGTGGTACATGTACCCATGGTTGTTAATTACTGCTCTTGACAAAGAGGAGACCTTTATCACTTCTCTGCTTTTCCTATGCCAGGGGCTGGGAGCTGGAGCCTGCCCTAACACAAACTGGGCAACAGGCAATTTACATTATCCATCCATCCATCCATTTATTTATGGTTTATTTGAAAACAGCTATCCAATGCAAGTATCATAGTGTTTATAGCGGATGCAAGTTTGCAACACCCGTCCCTAGAAACATCCATCCATCAGCTATACCCGCTTATCCTTTGCAGGGCGCGCGCAGGGGGCTGGAGCCCATCCCAGCTGACGTTGGGTACATCCTGAAAAGGTCGCCAGTCAATTTACATTATATTCTTGATCATGTTGGAGATACTGAACTAGGCAGGTAGGCGGTGTTGTCAATATCACTGTGAGTTTAATGCTTTTTATGGGTATGCAGTTGGCCATATATTTACTTCTGGCAACAGATCTGAGGAAGACAGTATGGTGTGAATATGTCTAAGACCAGCATTATAATAACTTGCTCAACATTTCATTTTGGAGGAGATAAGAGTATGTTACATCTTCTACATTTCTATGGTAAACTGACGACAGATACATTCTGATCTCTTCAACAAAACAAAGACAGAATCTTTAAACCACATCCAACTGATGAAATACACCCTTAAATAATCTCAGCCATCATCCACAGAGTAATTGCTTTAATGTGATTTCACAAATGTTCATCACAAAGCTAAAGCCACAAAGAACAGAACCTACAGAACCTGACAAATTGACACTTGTTCAAAGAACTTTTCCCTTACAATCCTTCAAACCACAAAGAGTGAGAGTGTTTGCTATTATTTTGTAGCTTATCTTAATTAGGTTGGATTGCTTGTTTTATCAACACTTTTACTCTCTAATGTATGTAATTGTTCTGCACAGGCCTACACACTAAAACAATCTTAAATGGAAAGTGACAAAGTTTATTGAGCAAGTACTTTTCCGAACTGTACTTCAGTAGTGAAATGGTAATTACTGTACTTACTGGAATAATTGAGTTTTTTGCGCAATACAGTCTAATAATAATTCAACATTTGGGAAAATATGCTTATTTGCTTTCTTTCTTAGAGTGAGATGGAAAGATCGATATCAGTCTCATGTGTGCGGTTTTGTAGTTTCATGGGGAGTAACACATTGGAACTTGGAACTATTTCTTGATGATTAAGCGTATATCCAGTGACCCAGATGCAGTTGATTATTGAAGATTAATTGGTCCATCCTCTGCCTTCAGCATAACAACTGCCACAACTGCATTTTACCATGACAAGATCAGCTCTGCTAAAGATGCTAGGAATTTTTTTTCCACTTTTAAAAGTCTCCACTACCCCCTGCCTCTTTCACCAGCCACCTCTCTCTCTCTGCTGATGACTTTGCACCCTTTACTGACAAGGTAAGGGGCCACCCAACCGCAGTGCATTTTCCTCTCTCACTGAGGGAGATGTCCAAACTTGTGCTCTCATGTTGCCCCACCACTTGCCCTCGGAACCTATTCCCTCCAAGCTCTTTCAAGCCATCTCACCCACAATCATGCCTGCGACCGCGCACATGATAAATGCTTCTCTGGCTTCAGGTACATTCCCCACAATGTTTACCCAGGCAAAGGTTACCCTGTTGTTGAAAAAACCCACCCTAAACCAATTTTAAGTTGAAAACTAGTACATATTCACTATACAACAACAACATCAGCAACAACAACAAGATTTCACAACATCATGACGCATCAAGTGTTTGTGTTTGTGTGTGATGGGTACGTGATTGGGTTGATCGTAGCCATGATTTCATCTTGAATTTAAAATCAGTAAAGCTGCAGCACTCTCTTATATAACTTGGTATTCCTGTTGGTTGTCCTAGTTGTCCTTCCTATTAAAAGAGTTCATATCACTGCCCTCAGATAATGGGTAATTGTTGATCACTGTGTACACTAAACTAGTACCAGCAAGACACACAAAGCTGTCAAAGGTCAGGAGATTATACTTTTGAACGATGTTATAGTAATGGTAACCTGATGCCTTTTTGCCCAGTGCCTTGAGTGTTTGTTTGTAAAGTGTTTGCAGTGGAGCAAGTGTTGTTTTTCCAGCTTCTGACCAGCTTGTGATATAGTATGAGATATGTGAAAAAAATCATTGAGCGTATGTACAGTTTTGCTGCATCTCAGGGTAGCTGGTTTTGGATAAACCTAAAGTTCCTTAGATTGAATTTTACAGTGTTACACACCTGCTTCACATGTTTCTTAAAGGACAGCTGTGAATCAATGAGAATTCCCAGATATTTAAAATGTGAAACAGTCTGAATCCTTTCACCCTTCTATTTTTCCTTACATATAAGAAGTGTCAGGCAAGACTGAGAGCCCCTCTGTTGGGGTGTCTAGCACACTCACCCAGTACTAAAAGGTGGAGCTAGAACGTCTGCATTCCTTTCATTGGTCGCCACGCTACTTACGTGCATAGGTGCAGTGCTGCCGGAGCACACCAGAACGACTCTCCACCACTTTCTCCAGTGAGGAAACAGAATATTTACAGTTCACAAAATCCAGTTAAAATTCATAAACATTTTTGGCTGGACCACAGAGGGCCACCCCTACAAAGGCAAAAGTCTGTCACTGAGTGAGTGAGTGAGTGATGAAGTTACACAATTGGCCAGCTGAGTGTTGGAGCTTCCTCATTGGCTATTGCTCTTTTAAAATGAATAGGCGGGAACGTTAGTTACGTACATATACCATGAGTAGAGAATTATGTGTGGATAGTGCTGATTTAAGTATTACAGGAGAAGGAGCAGCCTACACTTCCTTCGCCACCTAACCGTGTGGAGTTTAGAATGGTATTGATTGGGACTTCAGACGAGAGAGCCTGTAGGCTAACGTTACCTATATAGGTAGCATATTTGTGACCGTGTAACCCCAGTCAGAAACTGTCTCTGATTGGTCAGCAAGTCAGGAACACAGCCTCTGATTGGTCGACAGACTCAACCCAATGTATCATGGGATTGCTAATGAACGATAGCTGTTTTCAACATGGAAAAATCGATAAATAATCACAGAAGACATTCAGTGTTGGATTTACCATTATGGATTTATTTTACAAAGTCTCCAAAAAGACACCGCAGTTCACGGCTGGATTACAAAGCTTCTGAAACGGATACGATCGTACCAGAGTACTAATTGGAACGACACAATGGTAACGGTATGCTCTCCGGTCTCAGGCTGCAGCAAAGCCGTAGACCCAGCAGTGTGTAGTTAACGTGGCTGACAGACTCTACACTACCTAGTACTACACTGTTATTCCTGTTTTACAGCTTATAGTCACACTCCATTGAAGTAGCTGATCAAAAGAATGAATATATATTTCAGATCAGGACACTCTTGACTTGAGAATTGCACAAACAAACACACACCGACTTCACGTGAAACAATAACCAGTCAATGCGTCACAGCGCAAAACCTGCAGCTGTGAGAAGCGAAGAAGATGGTTACAGACCGTAACAGCCCAGCACAGAGCAGAGTAGGAAAGAAACAAGAAATCAGCTGTGCAGAGTGAGGGACAGCGCAAAGTTTAACCACTCTTCAACCACTCTGACAAAACACTCAACACAGTGAGTCAGAAAAACGAGAGACATCCTGCTGATAGAAACGAAAGAAAGAGCAGGGAGTTAATAGATCATTAGAACAGTTAGAATTAGAATTAGAATAAGTTCTCTTTCAAATCAAACCTCTGAAGATATGAGTGGAAAGTTTTGTTCTTGCAACTGCATTTATAAAAATTTTTTAGTCAAACGGAGCTTAACTATGTCCCGTGATATGCCACCTCAGTACACTTTGAGAACAAATATTACTGGGACCACTACAGAAAACTGCAGACAAACATTCAATATCCAGGAATTCACATTATAGACACGACCGCTGACTGCCTGTAACAATTTGGCTGCAACAGAGCACACTGACCATACATGGTCCAGCCATATACTCGGTTTTGACCTAGTCTTGTTTAAACGCTTAAAGATCCAATCATCACCAAAGCGTATGTCATGCAAGAGAGCCAATAAAAAGAAAACGGAATGGTCAAAGTTGTCATATTGACATTTAAGGTGTGTTGATTGATTCATGACGTCAACTCAAGCATTGAGTAACATGCAAGAACACGTTCCACCTTAAAAGCTGGCAGTGTAGCCTTTGATCGGCACAGTGAATTAAATTATTTGTTCTCCACTCTACAGCTGGCTAACGTTAACTAGTAAAGATGAAAAGGCAGCAAAACAGCCTTTCATTTTAGAAACTTTTGCAACTTTTCCTCAGAAGGGATGTTTTGAATGCGGCTTCATTTGCTCAGTAGATGGCGGTAATGCAACATTTATGGATGTCAACTGCTGTTAAACTAAACAGAAGAAGAAGAAGACCAAACATGGATGTATTGTAAGTTAATAGCAAACAAATCCAGAACTGTTAAGATTTTTCACACAATCCCAAGTGATTAACAAAGACACTGGAAGATGACTATCCGAAGATAGATCATAGTGAGAAAATATGTCGGTAGAAAACAACGGTAACGCTTTAGATTAAGTTACAGCCCGCAACGTACAGCGTAATTATTCCCATCTCTATAAATGACCAATTATTGTTACATCTGTTGTGTTATGGGTCACAATTGACAGCATCTTATACTTTCCTATGAAAAAAGGAGAAAAGTTATAGTCCGCAACGTACAGCATAATGACTCTGGAGTTACGGTGTAATCTTTTGTACTAACAGTGTACCAGTACAGTATGTACCAATCTCGTACTGTAGTAGGTACTGTGGAACAAGATGTATGTTATGGAATTAGGGGGTAACAATTCGGATCTTACAAAGACCTTATACTTTAAATACTAGGTACCTATTCTATTATTACTGGATATGTATGACCTACTGTTCAATAATCTGGACGTTTGGAAGGAATTTAGAGAGAATTTATACTGTAGCCTAGTTATTATTTAACTACTGGGTACCTATTCTATTATTACAGGGTACAATATGACCATAAAACTGAGCAAAAATCTGGACGTTTCGGGGAAGATGGAGTGATGACTTCTGCATCACTTAATAAATCTGATGTGATTTTATAACAAAATGACCTTATTATCAACAAACAGGCAAACTATATTGTTCCTTTATAATTTTGGGTTACTTAAAATAACATCTGTGCATTTACTTCGGAACAAAGGTCCAGGGGACAGTGTATTGTCATGGATACTGTCGGCCTCTGAAGACCGTCTCAGCTGTCGGTCACCTCACCAGCAAACTTCATTACTGGACGCTCGTTTATGGCCTTGTGGCTCTGCCTGCCATCGGTGGACAGAATTCACCCACCCTGGATGTCTCTCACTCGTGTTTTGGTGTATGGTGGCAATTTTGATGTCGTTAAGATGTTGAAAGTCTTCTCCCTGGCAATTGTGTTCAACCATTACAGCTCCTCAAGGTGCGAGCTTACCTTTTTCCAGCTCACAACGCATATACTTTGGTTAATATACTCTTCTGACAGCAAACTGCAGTTCATTTAGTTTGTTCTTCCATGCTTTGAGGCAGGTAAAATCTAAACAAACTGTTCTTATATTGTTCTCTGTAGTTACAAAGCTGGATATATATGGGGAGTTGCCCCCTTGTTACATTTAGTTACAGGGTATGCTGGCTGTAATCTAAAGCACAGCTAGTTCCCCCTTGTTACATTTAGTTACAGGGTAACTACAGTGTGTGACGGGCAAGTTCAGTAATAAACTAGTCAAACAAAGGTTTATGAATAACAATTTATTGCAAACGAATAACTACTCAAAATAAATAACTATATGTCAACATAAATAGGCTAACTATTAAGAAATACATAACTATTTACATATTAAAATACATTTTCCATTTTCAAAATATATTAAAGAACACAACACAAACTTTAACTTTGCTTTTTGATGAACATGTCAAGTAGCCTACAAGTATGTCAAAATTATACTTAAGTACAGTACTTGAGTAAATGTACTTACATTCCACCACTGTCTAAAGGAACACATATTACGACATTTAACAATAACACGTTCATGTGCAGCAGGTATGTAGCCTTTCAAATCAAGTGGTCCCTAAAAGTTGGTCATCCAGCAGCAGTTGGTCCACAGCTGTTTGAATGTCCCGGACAAAGTTAGGGGAAGAGTCCCAGATATGATCCTTCACTCATGATCTGGTCCAGCTGTGACCCCCGGGGGAGATGTCCTCACACCGGCATTCTGTCAGAGAAAGGTCGGGACAAACGTCACGGCGTGAGCGAGTTGTTGCTCGATCATAAACGGACTCCCGTTTTGACACTCCCCAATTATTCCACTGAAAATGGCACGAGACTGTCCCGATTTTCAGCCGCTTGAGACTGGTTAGCTGGAGTGTAGTCTGCTTCACTGAAGTGCCTTGGCTCCCTCGGAATATTGTTAAGTCCGGACCTTCATCCCGACGAACTGCTTGAACCCACTTCTTCCTTTCAATTATGCCACACATGGAAGCCATGAAAACTGAAGTAAGGCTGCCGTTGTTTGTTTGTTTTACAATGAGGCACACAGCAATGACACTTACTTTGCTTCGGTCATTTTTGTATTACGGGATGTGCTAACCGGAAATCAGTTTACACAACGATGACTGCTTCCGGGTTAGGAAACCAAAATAAAGTGTTGTTTTTGGAAATTCAATTGACTTTTCTCCTTTTCTAAATTTGTTGGCTGTTAACTGTGGTCTTATGTCTTATGTTTGGTCTTCTTCTTCTGTTTAGTTTAACGGCAGTTGGTATCCATAAATGTTGCATTGCTGCCATCTACTGGAAAGTGCTTAGCCTCCCCTGCATTTGTGAATTTTGTGTGACACACACGGCGCGGCACAACAGTCTCAAGAGAATCCACACAAATAGGTTGAGATTCACAAATATATTTCCCTTGAAAAATGCTAAGTTGATTTACAAATGATGATTTACGAGTTGAAAATTAGAGGCACAGATACAAATAGGGATTTGCAGATACAAATCACTCAGGTACAGATACAGATTAAGAGTTACAGATACAAATCACTCAGGTACAGATACAGATTTAGAGTTACACATACAAATCACTCTGCATTTATTTGTGCATTGTGTTTTACGAGTTACATAACTTGACATTTGTTTGTGAATACTTATGAGACTGTTCTAATCCCATATTTTCCCTCTTTGCTAATATCCATAAAGAAGTTGGCCTTTGCCTTTCTTAATTCATTAACTACTTTTGTTATGAAGGTTTTTAAAAACTTATCAATCATTACTTAATCTCTTATGTGCTGTTTTCAAAGCAAAGTCATGTTTTTTCATCAAATCCCACAGTTTCTCATTAAACCAAGGTAGATTATTCTTAATGCGTCTGTTCTTAAACGTTTTGGTGAGGTTTTTTTTTATTTTATTAATTGTGCCTATGAAGGATTCACATGAGGCCTCTAGGTCATCGGTGAGTAGAACATCACTCCAATCAGTTTGGTCTAGTTCTTCCTCAAATTTATTCATGTCCTTTTTCTGTATTCTGTGGGAGTATTTCTTTATGTCTTGTTGATAAATAAACCTGCTTTGTGTCAGATGAGGGGGGTCTATACACACCAATCACATTAAATGACATTTGCAGAGAAAGGTAATGAGATGATGAGATCGTGGCTTTTCTTGGCTGATTTAGAGAGCGGGGATGAAAGCAAGGTTGAAAGTTTGGTGAGTATATCTGCAGCTCCTGCCAGGCCACCAGCCTGCTCCACCATCTTGCCACAAATCTAGAGTGTGCAGTTTTCACCCAAGTCTCAGACTTCCTCTCTAAAAATAACCTACTTGATTCAAACCAAACTGGTTTCAAGAGCAGTCATTCCACTGAAACTGCACAACAGTCAGTTATAAAAGCCCTGAGGTCAGTGAGAAGGGAGGCCCAGTCATCAGTTCTTATCTGTTAACAGCTTTGACATGTTGAACCAACCACCAAATCCTCCTGCCCACCCTATTCAAAATAGGCACTACTCTGGTTTGAGTCCGACCACACCATTCAAAGTGGTATGGCAAGGAGTGTGACTTCCTTTCTACTGGGGTACCACAAGGACCAGTGCTTGGTCCCCCCTTGGTCCTACCTGAACGAGTATGCTGCTCAATTCCTTGTACAGGCCCTGGTCATCTCTTGCCCTTCTGGCACGGCTGCCAGCATGCACAGTAAAACCTCTGCAAATGGTTCAAAATGCTACAGCACGTCTGGTCTTCAACCAGTCAAAAACATCTCAGGTCACAAAACTTTTCATTACTCTCCACTGGCTCCCTGTTGCTGCTCACATTGAGGTCAAGTCACTAATGCTCACCTACAGAGTGGCCACAGTTTGCTCACCTAATATGCTCTCTCTCTCTCTGTCTGTCTGGCTGGCTCTCTTTTTCGATCTATCTATCTATATATCTACCCTGTCTCAAGTAAAGGACCAAGTCCAAGTCGAGTTTCAGGTCTTTAGAGGGTGATTCCATTTGTGGTACCGTCACTGGAGGCCGGCGTCAGCCCTGGTGTCATTACAGGAGGTCAGTCGACGTGGCTTTGAATTTTTGTGACCGTTGGACATTGCCCGAACAAGATAAATATCACTTCCTGTTACTGTGGCGTAAGAGAACACACACAAATTACACGTCATGTTGTATGTGTACACCAAACCATGTAAATTTCATGTAAATCGGATGATCTTTGTCACATCAGGCTGACTTCCGGTTGTCAGTAAGTGGCACTCTGACTATGACTCAATATGGGTGTGTAGAGCTCTTCAGGCTGGGAACCTTATGCAGCTTGTAAAATTCGGGACAGATTGGACAATGTATATTTGAGTTACAACAACTTGATGTTGCATGGCGAAACGCCATGCCACACCCATGGCATTCGATGATCTACCAAGATTTTGATAACTTCTCATCACGAAGGTCTTTAGATTGCACTGCCCAAGTTTGTTAAAGTGTGGAGCCTGTAAATGGCAAGAAATGCCCTAAAATTTCAAAATAAATTCAAAATGGCAGACTTCCTGTAGGATTTAGGTTATGGCACCAAGAGACTTTTTTTTAAGTTTTGAGATGTTACATGTGCCTACCAAATTTTGTACATCTAGATAAAACGTGTCGTGAGGGCTACTTCGTTGAAATTTTCTAGGGGGTGCCCTTGAGCTATATTACCACACCCACGGCCAAGACCCATATCAGATTTGCCACTTCTGATGCATGTGCAAAGTTTCGTGAGTATTCAAGCACCCCTAGCACCTCAAAAATGCTGCAAGTAATTAGGGGGCGCTATAGAGCCAACCTGCCACGCCCATGTCCAATTGTGGTATCAATCAAAATACTTATTAGTTTGAAGATGGGTGCAAAGTTTTGTGAGCTTTCACGCATCCTAAAGTTCTCAAACGTGTTTGTAAAATGAAAATGGCCACACGAAATCCAAAATGGCTGACTTCCTGTCCGGCGAAAAAATCTCAAAAAAAATTAACATGTTCTTTAAGATGAGAGCAATGATCACACTAAATTCTAACACTAAACATCAAAGCACCTTTATCCCAAACATGGCATGTGTAGAGCTATAGAGCCCGCTGGCCACACCCAAGCCCAAGCCCAGTCACTGCAGAACTTTGCGATTTTTGCCAGGTCTGACATGTGTGCCAAATTTTGTCAGTTTTCAAGCATCCTAAGCCCCTCAGAAATGTGTTTCCGGCACAGGAAGAAAAAAAAATCTCTACCAAAACAACTGGTTCCTCGCACTTTCCTTGCTGGGGACCGTTGGGCCGTAAAAAGAAAAATCCTAACAATTACAATAGGGCTTTTGCGCCGTTCAGTGCTCGAGCCCTAATAATCTCTACAAAAACAATAGGTTCCTGGCACCGTGCTCGGGCCCTAATTAGGCAGCATAGTACAGGGATCAGACTTGAAACAGCAGCTCTTGTCAGTATAACAGCTGTTGACTTAAAGGCACAGTCTGCAATTCTAATCCAGTAAATTTAAAATAAATCACTAGTTTCAACCAGTTATTGACAAACATGCACCTGTTAAGAAACTGACGGTGAGGATTTGTAGGGTGCCATGGGTGGACAAGGAATTAAAAGGCTATATGTGTCAGAGGAACGAGGCACAGGAAATAGCACAAAAAAGTGGTTGTATAACAGGCAGACAAAAATACTGTAAACTGAGGAGTTATGCTCTTTAGTGAAGCAGAACAAAAAATAATGGGAAAAAGCTTTGGAGTACCAATTCAATTCATTTAAAATTTGAAGGTAGTGGTCACTCATATTTTTATGTTGAAATAACTTCAGATTTTCTGTAGTGTATCAATATTTTTATAGCGTAGAGAGCTTTCCATGATAACAGTGGTGCTGAATGCACACAACTGAACCAATGACCCAAACGCTCAGCCTTCATTCTAAATTTCTGAAGTAACATCAGACTCTAAAACAGGGCAGGTGGCATAAAAATTAGGTTATTTCTAATAATTAATACAATAGACAAATGGAAACCCATTAATAATCTTTGATATTAAAAAATGAGCTATTTTAATAACTAAATAACTAACACATTAATAAGTGATTTATGTGTCAGAATCATTTTCATAGCTGCATGGAGGAAAATAGGCGATATGCTGGAGAGGAGGGGAAACAATTAAGCTACTCATTTCTGAGTATAGACTAATTAGTTTTATAATGAAAGGCTAATTTCCTTAATCTGAATTTCAAGTTTTTTCCATTTTATTCTGGTGCAATCAGCTGCAACTGAAAGTGTCTGAATGTTGCATGCATCCTGGTTATGTTAATTATTCATGACAGTTTAGCAGAGCTCCAAAAGGCAAAACTACACACAAGGTTGCATTTTTCAATATTTAGGACTCGTCAAGTCAAGTCTCAGCTTTTTACCATCAGGTAAGCACCAACAGCAGGTAAGTCTCAAGTAAGCGAGTCCACATGAGTCCAAGTTGAGGTGCAAGTCCTCACTTTCATGCCTCAATTTCGACTCAAGTCCAAGTCTCAACTCTCAAGTCTACAGCTCTGGGACGTAGTCACAACACATCTTAAAGGGATATTTTGGATTTTCTGAAGTGAGGTACTTATCCATAGTCGGTGAGAAACTGATGGTGAGGACTTACAGGGTGCCATGGGTTGACAAGGAATTAAAAGCCTATATGTGTCAGAGGAACGAGGCACAGGAAATGGCACAAAAAAGTGGTTGTATAACAGACAGACAAAAATACTGTAAACTGAGGACAATACTATGCTCTTTAGTTAAGCAGAACAAAAAATGATGGGAAAAAGCTTACACTAAATAATATAATGGGAAAAAACACCTCTCCACAACCTACATTTATTGAATGTTGAGATACCTTTATCACAAAACCCAAAAAAGTAGCTAATTACTTGAATGATTACTTCAGAAGTAAGGTATATAAATTAAGGAAAGAAATATCACAAGGGAAAGACAATAATTTATCTATTCTTAACATAAAAGATGAGGCTATATGAGGAATAAACCCGGCCATTTTGAGTTCAGTGAATTAAAAGTTGATAAATTAATAAAATTAATATGTAATGATAAACAACCAGACCAGACTGATAATATAGATGATAAACTGATTTGAATGGCTATGGACTACATCACACGCCCAATCTGTCAAATACTAAATACCAGCCTGAAACAGTCAAGCTTTCCACAGGCTTGGAAAGAAGCAAAAGTTATTTCTCTGCCCAAAGACAGGAAAACATCATTCAGTGGCCCTAATACTCGTCCCATAAGTTTGTTACAAGCACGAAGTGAGATCTTGGAGAAGGCTGTATATGACCAAATACAAGAATACTTCTCAGTAAATAATCTGATAACAAACTTCCAGCATGCTTATAGAAAGGGACACTCTACGTGCACAGCTCTAAGGCACATGACAGATGAATGGTACAGATATCTGGACAACAAAATGATCTGTGGAGCAGTCATATTAGACTTTAAAGAAGCATTTGACGTCATTGACCACAAGCTTCTTCTTGAAAAGCTTGAGTATTACGGATTTGGATCATCTGCAGTCTGGACGGAAAACTACTTGGAAAATAGATCACAAAGAGTCATAGCTCTATTGAGCCATGTATTCCTTTAGCTCTCAGTAGCAACTGCTTCATGAGCTTCTTTAATAATAAAATTCTAAATATTAGAGACAAAATTCATCACCTCCTGCCCTCAATCGGGACCGATTTATCTTTGAACACAGGGACCTTAGAAACAACAGTAAAACCTGATATATATTTGGACTGCTTTTCTCCCATCGACCTTCACCAACTAACTTCAACGATTTCTTCATCTAAACCATTAACCTGCCTCTTAGACCCTATTCCAACTAGACTGCTTAAAGAAGTTTTACCTTCAGTTAGCACTTCTTTATTAGATACGATCAATCTGTCTTTATTAACAGGCCATTTACCACAGTCCTTGAAAGTAGTTGTAATTTAACCTCTTCTTAAAAAGCCTAATCTTGATCCAGAGGTTCTAGCCAAGTATAGACCGATATCTAACCTTCCCTTTCTCTCTAAGATCCTTGAGAAAGCAGTTGCCAAGCAGTTGTGTGACTTTTTGCATAACAATAGTTTATTTGAGGACTTTCAGTCAGGATTTAGAGCGCATCATAGCACAGAGACAGCATTGGTGAAAGTCACAAATGACCAACTAATTGCATCAGACAATGGACTTGTCTCTGTACTTGTCTTGTTAGATTTTAGTGCTGCATTCGACACCATTGACCATCACATCNTGTTACAGAGACTTGAACATTTAATTGGCATTAAAGGAACTGCACTAAGCTGGTTTAAGTCTTATTTATCAGATTGATCTCAGTTTGTACATGTGAACGATGAATCCTCTGTGCCTGCCATAGTTTGTCACAGAGTTCCACAAGGTTCTGTGCTTGGACCAATTCTGTTCACTTTATACATGCTTCCTTTAGGAAATATTATAAGGAAACACTCCATAAACTTTCATTGTCATGCGGACGATACCCAATTATATCTGTCGATCAAGCCTGATGAAACCAATCAGCCAAACTTCAAGCATGTCTTAAAGACATAAAAACCTGGATGACCTGCAATTTTCTGCTGTTAAACTCAGACAAAACTGAAGTTATTGTACTTGGGCCCAAACATGTCAGAGATGCATTATCTGAAGATATAGTCACCCTAGATGGCCTTGCCCCGGCCTCCTGCGCCACTGTAAGGAATCTTGGAGTAATCTTTGATCAGGATATGTCTTAACTCCCATATAAAACACATTTCAAGGACTGCCTTTTTTCATCTACGTAACATTGCAAAAATTAGACACATCCTGTGTCAAAAAGACGCGGAAAAACTAGTCCATGTCTTTGTTACTTCTAGGCTGGATTATTGCAATTCCTTATTATCAGGCTGCTCCAATATGTCTCTAAAGACTCTCCAGCTGATACAGAATGCTGCGGCACATTTACTTACAAGAACTAGGAAGAGAGATCATATTTCTCCAGTATTAGCTTCTCTGCACTGGCTCCCTGTAAAATCTAGAATAGAATTTAATGCAACTTTGTATCTTCCCTGGAGTTTCTGTGCTTTCTCGCCTCGCAGGTTCCTGTGGATCGTTGTTGCAGACTGCCTGCTGTGATCAGCCTGCTTGACCCCCACTGCCACTATTATTATTATTATTACTACTCATATTTCTATTACTAGTCATATTTCTATTATTAGTCATATTATTATTGTTAGTCATATTTCTATTATTAGTCATTTTCCATTGTTATTATAATCATAGCTGTTATTGCTATTATTAGTTATATTTCTATTGTTATTATAGTTGTTGCTGCATTCCTGTCTGCCTGTCTGTCTGTCTGTCTGTATCTCTCTCCTCTCTGTCTCTCCTCTCTCTCCGTCTCTCTCTCTCAACCCAACCGGTCAAGGCAGATGGCCGCCCACCTAGAGCCCGGCTCTGCTCGAGGTTTCTGCCTCTTAAAAGGAAGTTTTTCCTTGCCACTGTCGCCAAGTGCTTGCTAATGGGGGGAATTGTTGGGTCTCTGTAAATAACATTATGAAGAGTACGGTCTAGACCTGCTCTATATGTAAAGTGTCATGAGATGACTTTTGTTGTGATTTGGCGCTATATAAATAAAATTGAATTGAAAATTGAATTGAATATATATTTCAGATCATGACACTCTTGACTCGAGAATCGTAAATCAGATGACCTATCATCACATCCATTCAGTGAGTGTTCAGGCTGGATTTTTGTTGTTTGTTGAGTATAGCAATATTCAGCCACAGATTCTGTGCAGCACTGACAGATGACCTGTGCATTGATCTAAAATTCAGCAATTTACTGTTTATTTTTAGCTCCCTGTTGCTTCACTGCATTTACAGAGCAAATTATGCACCCTATGGTACTTTTCAACACATCAAAAACCATAAATTTTTGACTTAAAATTAAATATTTAGCTAAATTGTAAGGGGGCTAGTTTTTCATAAAATAAAATTCATTGATTTAACCATGCAATAGCCTGAGAAAGGCTAAATAACAACATAAGGCTACTGTGTCAAAATCAA